>VDFB02392776.1:0-27454 GCA_007258455.2 Sequoia sempervirens | reverse complement strand
ATTGGTAAAATTGATCTAAATAGATAATCATACACAAAGAATTGTGACAAAGAACACTTAATTAAATCTTCAGTCTCATAGGTTTACAAGTTTTAAGCTACAATTTTACCTTCATTTTCAAATTTTGGTATTAGATCCAATGGTTGGGTAGAGTTTGGGATGCCTTTCTCTTAAAAGTTTGAAGGTTTTTTGGTTGTAGT
Organism: Sequoia sempervirens; assembly: GCA_007258455.2. Lineage (NCBI taxonomy): Eukaryota > Viridiplantae > Streptophyta > Pinopsida > Cupressales > Cupressaceae > Sequoia > Sequoia sempervirens. The sequence continues at coordinate 27,254 of VDFB02392776.1, read as the reverse complement.
GGGAGATTTTACTATTCTATTATTACAAATTCATAAAATAAGTGTGTTACAATGAGTTATACTTCTCGTCTAGATATTGAAAGATTCAACAGATCTAGTTATGAGATGTGGAAACTAAAAATGGAGTTGTATGTAAAATTTAATACATGTATTTGGGCTTATGGTTGTAAGACCTGGTATGGCTTGCTCAATCCCTGAAAGGAAAGTCCTAGTAAGAGAGGATTTCTCCCAGGTGGTAAGGGGGGATTATTGGGTTAAACTAGCTCTTGGGTTAGAGTTAGTGGATTAACCTTTAGTGGTCTTTAGCACATGGTTTTGTGCTAGTTGTATTGGTCCATGGTTTTGGAGCTCATTGTTTTGAGACCATGGTTTTGCATGTATGGAAGTCTATACAATGGCTTGGTGACTCCATTGTAAGTGCAGTTGGTACTTTGATGTATGCAATAGTCTGTACAAGACCAGATATAGCCCAAGCAGTGGGAGTTCTAAGTAGGTTTATGTCTAACCCTGGTAAAGAACATTGGACTTATGTTAAGAGGGTGTTTAGATATTTACGAGGTACTTTTGATTACTATTTGGTTTATCATGGTGCTAATGATATTTATATTATGCAAAGATCATTGGACATACAGGGTTTTGTTGATTCAGATTGGGCAAGAGACCTAGATAGTCGGAGGTTGACAAGTAGCTATGTGTTTACTTTGTTTGGAGTTGCGGTTAGTTGGATGAGTAAGAGAACTCACGGCTGCTTCTTCCCAATTGTTCAGGAGTACATGGTCGCTACACGGCCTCCAAAGAGGTAGTTTGCCGCTACGCACTCTGGGAAAGGGGTATTGGCCTTGAATTCTGGGTGCAAATTAGACTTGAATGATAGTCGAAAGTGCTGCTCTTGTGTAGCCAAAAATCCTATGCATCATGCCTTGCTACTACATGCCATGCCCGATTAAATTTCGTAGAGTAGAAATGCATTTGAGAGTGGGAAGGTATTGATTGAGAAAGTTGACACATCGATCGTAATACTACAAATTATCCCGCGAAAACCAGCCTCGGGCTAAATAAGTTCTCTTGGTGCAGAAGGCCATTGGCCTTGAGTCCTGTACTTGATTTATAATAATGATTCCTTGTTTAGAATAATTGCAATGTATAATGTCAAGTGGGAGAATGTTGGGAATAGAATTCCATTTAATTGCAATCCTAAACATATTTCATGTATCTCCTAAGTCCTTGGAAAGTGTTCCCCAACACTAGGATTAGAAAGAGGTTAAATTTGAATGAAATGAACATGTAAATTGACATTTGTAATTATTCCTAAATAATATGAACATGTGGGGACATCCAAAATGAGCTCCTACAAAATAGGAGCACATGGGGCACCCACATGGAAGGTGGAACCCATCTTGCTTAAGTTAATTGTTTGGAGGATTGATAACACTTCAATAATGCATGTTTTGTTCCTAAAATTTAGGGATTGATATTTACATGAATGGAGTTTAGTTTAGTTCAATTCAGTTTAGTATCAGTTCAATTTAGTTATGGTTCAGTTGTCTTCAGTTGCATGTAGTTATTTTGAGTTGAATTCTAGTTGACTTCAATTGACTTGAGTTGCATGACAGATAACAGGTGGATACATTCAGTTAAGTGGGGATGATCAATCATGCATAATGTTTGCATGAATTGGTGGAGAGATATGTTTTAGTTAACTAATATTGACTTGGGACTACCTTGGGTGCCCAAGTTGGCATCTTTCAGTTAACACCTTTTGCATGAGAAGATATTTGCAAGGCTCAACCAAGTGGGCCCATTCTTGGGCACCAAATTTGAGGTGAAGCTTGCAAGATATTTTCTTGACCAAAGTTCAATTAAGTGTTCATTTTGGGGCACCTAAATTGGGGAAGACTTTGTTTGGACTTCATATTACATGGTGGAACTCTACTTGCCCAATCTAGGCATAGATTTTTTTTAGAAACTTTATGCTCTTGTTTTGTCCAACTCTTATGGGTTTACATGCTCATATATTGTCTATTAATTGTAGAAAGTGTATGAGAGTTCTATGAGAGTTTTGTGCAGGTTGTGAAGAAGGACTGTTGAAGGAAAGGAAGCATATCAATCAAGGATTGATACAGTATTATTGTAATCTTGTTCTAAGGATAAATAATACAAGCACTATTGATTCTGGTGGTGGATTTTTTTCCCGAAAGGGTTTCTCCACGTATATGTTGTGTCACTTCTATCTTCTTCTCTCATTCTTCTACAATCTTCTATCTCTTTCTACAATTGGTAAAATTGATCTAAATAGATAATCATACACAAAGAATTGTGACAAAGAACACTTAATTAAATCTTCAGTCTCATAGGTTTACAAGTTTTAAGCTACAATTTTACCTTCATTTTCAAATTTTGGTATTAGATCCAATGGTTGGGTAGAGTTTGGGATGCCTTTCTCTTAAAAGTTTGAAGGTTTTGGTTGTAGTGGGGAGGCAGATTTTACTATTCCCTATTATTTCATAAAATCTTATACCAAGTGTGTTGCAACGAGCTTAAGTACTCTCCTCGCCTTCAGGATATTGGAAAGATCTCAACGCACCTAGTTATGAGATGTGGAAACCAAAATGGAGTCAGATGTAAAATTCTAATACATGTATTTTGGGCTTGCGTATTGCAAGACTCGCATGGTTTTGCTCAATCCCCTCGAAGTCAAGTCCCCAGTAAGAGAGGAGTTTGCCTAGGTGGTAAGGGGTGGTAGTTGGGCTAAACTAGTTCTTGGTTTAGAATTAGTGGATTAACCTTTAGTGGTCTTTAGCAAATGATTTTATGCTAGTTGTATTGGTCCATGATTTTGGAGCTCATGGTTTTGAGACCATGGTTTTGCATGTATGGAATTCTATACAAATGCCAGACTCACTGTGCGCAGCTTCTGGTACTCTTTGATGCAATAGTCTGTACAAGACCAGATATAGCCCAAGCAGTGGGAGTTCTAAGTAGGTTTATGTCTAACCCTGGTAAAGAACATTGGACTTATGTTAAGAGGGTGTTTAGATATTTACGAGGTACTTTTGATTACTGTTTGGTTTATCATGGTGCTAATGATATTTATATTATGCAAAGATCATTGGACATACAGGGTTTTGTTGATTCAGATTGGGCAAGAGACCTAGATAGTCGGAGGTTGACAAGTAGCTATGTGTTTACTTTGTTTGGAGTTGCGGTTAGTTGGATGAGTAAGAGGAATCCCATGGTTGCTTTTTCCACCACAAAATTAGAGTACATGGCTGCTACACGTGCCTCTAAAGAGGTAGTTTGGTTACAGAGACTTGGGAAAGGTATTGGTTTTAATTGCAAGCAAATTAGACTTGAATGTGATAGTCAGAGTGCTACTTGTGTAGCCAAAAATCCTATGTATCATGCTCATACTAAGCATGTTGATGTTCAGTATCACTTTGTGCGAGAAATGATTGAGAGTGGGAAGGTATTGATTGAGAAAGTTGACACATTGATCAATGCTACAAATTATCTTACAAAACCAGTTCCTACAAATAAGTTCTCTTGGTGCAGGAAGGCCATTGGCCTTGAGTCCTGTACTTGATTTATAATAATGATTCCTTGTTTAGAATAATTGTAATGTATAATGTCAAGTGGGAGAATGTTGGGAATAGGATGTCATTTAATTGCAATCCTAAACATATTTCATGTATCTCCTAAGTCCTTGGAAAGTGTTCCCCAACACTAGGATTAGAAAGAGGTTAAATTTGAATGAAATGAACATGTAAATTGACATTTGTAATTATTCCTAAATGATAGGAACATGTGGGGACATCCAAAATGAGCTCCTACAAAATAGGAGCACATGGGGCACCCACATGGAAGGTGGAACCCACCTTGCTTAAGTTAATTGTTTGGAGGATTGATAACACTTCAATAATGCATGTTTTGTTCCTAAAATTTAGGGATTGATATTTACATGAATGGAGTTCAGTTTAGTTCAATTCAGTTTAGTATCAGTTCAATTTAGTTATGGTTCAGTTGTCTTCAGTTGCATGTAGTTATTTTGAGTTGAATTCTAGTTGACTTCAGTTGACTTGAGTTGCATGACAGATAACAGGTGGATACATTCAGTTAAGTGGGGATGATCAATCATGCATAATGTTTGCATGAATTGGTGGAGAGATATGTTTTAGTTAACTAATATTGACTTGGGACTACCTTGGGTGCCCAAGTTGGCATCTTTCATTTAACACCTTTTGCATGAGAAGATATTTGCAAGGCTCAGCCAAGTGGGCCCATTCTTGGGCACCAAATTTAAGGTGAAGCTTGCAAGATATTTTCTTGACCAAAGTTCAATTAAGTGTTCATTTTGGGGCACCTAAATTGGGGAAGACTTTGTTTGGACTTCAGATTACATGGTGGAACTCTACTTTCCCAATCTAGGCATGGATTTTTTTTAGAAACTTTATGCTCTTGTTTTGTCCAACTCTTATGGGTTTACATGCTCATATATTGTCTATTAATTGTAGAAAGTGTATGAGAGTTCTATGAGAGTTTTGTGCAGGTTGTGAAGAAGGACTGTTGAAGGAAAGGAAGCATATCAATCAAGGATTGATACAGTATTATTGTAATCTTGTTCTAAGGATAAATAATACAAGCACTATTGATTCTGGTGGTGGATTTTTTTCCCGAAAGGGTTTCTCCACGTATATGTTCTACAAATTGGTAAAATTGATCTAAATAGATAATCATACACAAAAAATTGTGACAAAGAACACTTAATTAAATCTACAGTCTCATAGGTTTACAAGTTCTAAGCTACAATTTCACTTTCATTTTCAATAGATATAAGGGTTTTATTTTATTTTTTATTAGAGACGACAATGTGGAATGTAGACATCCCCATGGCGCGATGTCATCTATGGTCAAGGCTTAATCCTTCTGAGGGTAAAATCTATTGTTTTTTTACTTTCCATTTTTGTATACTAGAGATTTTGATTATGTCATTAACTTTTGTAATTAAGTGATTTCCTTATTTAGACTATTAGTAGTTTAGCTTCTATTTAATTAAGTTGTGCAAATACTCTTCATTCTCTATCTTGTCACTTGATTTTTGATCCCTGAGGTAATCAAGGGCTATTTACTCCTTGAATACTCCTTTGTCTCAAGATTAGTGAATTCCCTCCTTTACAATATGTAAAATATTAAACTTCTTATACTCTCCCTCAAATTTTAGGCAACTAGCCAAGTACAAGACTAATCCACCTGAGTGATTCTTCAAAGTATTAGAGACTATTTTCTTAGCTTGTTTAGTTTATCTTTTTTTTTTTATAAATTTTATTTCTTATTTACAAATAAATTTATACAATCACCCGATATCCTTAATACTTGATTGGAGACATCCTTCATCTTCCAAACTGCCTTATACCCTATATGATCCACAAGATCAAGGTACTAAATGATTAGTTATGTGTGATGAATATGTATTTCTATTTTTTAATCTATGATTAATAGAACTATGTGAGTGGGTATGCAACCCTTTCTAGGGTCTAATTTCCCCAGACAAATCTTTATTGTTTGTCACCCACTCAAGTTGAACAAGGATAAAAACATTCTTAAATATCTATTTAACAAACACACTCCAATAGTGTGTTTGTTGTAGAGTTGATTGTGAATGTTTTCATGTTTAAGTTTAAAACCTAATTTTTGTTTTCTTTGTTCAAGTGGTTATTGGTTTTGTGTATTGGTTCCTAAAGCCCAATACCTAGGGTTTTCATCAAAGTAAAGCATTACCATTTCTGATAATATAAGTTTTTATCTCAAAACCAAGAAGATAGATAATGATAAACATTCATAAATGATCAACAAAACAATTTCTCAAAGTTATTCTTATAATCAACAACATCATATGACTAACCTTTGATTGATGTCAGCCTGTAAGAATTCCATCACATTAGTAATACACAACATTCTTAAACCAAAGCCAAGTCTCCACTTTTTTATACATTATATAACCCATGTTGAATTATATAAGATGACATTATTAGGCTCACAACATGAATAAAAAATATATATATAAAAATTCCATCCTTGGCTATATACATTCTAAGTAGAATAATTAAAGAACCTGAATTTTCTAGTTATATCTTATTTTGTTTGCCTACCCCCATATTCAATGATTTTAAGGGTGCTACCATTTGTAATATTAGAAAATAAATAAAACCCTATAGAGGTATAAGAATTATTGTCCTATGAAATATTTTGAATGAAAAGTGATGGGGTCCTAATCATAACACAATAAAGAACTTAGAAGAACAAGACTAATAGGTTCAACTATTAATTAAGGTGGTTGGTTCCTCCGTTATTGATTCTTATCTTACAAACCCAACCTCCAAATAAAGTAAACCAATTCATCCAAAATCATTAGGTTTAATAAGTATTCAAAATAATATGAATGACTATTAATCATTAATTATTAAAATGAAAACCACATAATTAATGTATATTGACTTAATAAATTATTCAATTCTAATGAGTATCCTATTAGATTTATCATTAAAAAAAAATAGAAAATTAATACATCTCAAATCTCAACTTACTTAACACCATTCTTAATATTAAATTTAAATCCTAAAATCTTAATTCCTAGTCTTAGAAGTGTTGATAATTAAGGGTAAACTAATCATTTACTATTTTCAATGTATATTTTCATAAAGCCAAAGTTCTATAAATTTCATGATTATCAACATATCTTCACTAAATCTATTTACCAATTTATTTGGATATATAATTTTTAATAAAGCGAATGCTAGGTCTTTGAAGAAATATTCTAATGCTCAATACATGAGTATAGACCAAAAGTGGTTTTTTTCTATTAATTTTTCATTTCATTTAGAAAATAGAATATCCTAGCTTAAAAATGAAGATATAGATAAGATTATCATTTAACACCTACAATCAACTTTTACTATCATAATAGATAAGATATATTATTTGTATTAACATCCATTTGTGTCAAGACATATTCAAAAGTTAGATAGGAATAATAGCCAATGTCACAAGAGAATAGTTATGAGAATATTAATTAAGAATTATAATAAAGCATGGATATATGCAAATATCAAATCATTCTCATGAATAAAAAATAATGATCAATCAAAATCTCAACTATGAATTTATAATCCAGTGTAATATAATACTTAATAAATATTTTCTACTAACTATTCAATATCATCAAATTTAAATCTATAATCAAATATTTACTTTGCCAATAAATCCCAATTCGACATCTTAGCAAATTAGTAAATTAAGACAAACTAATGATGCAATTCTAGATTTTGTAATCTTTAAAAAAGTCTAACTGCTAACTTGTCTCATAATTTCCAATAAATAACATTGAGGGTATTTTCAACAGTGAAAGAACATTCCTCAAGTAGAGGAATTATGCAGATGTTGTAGTCACAACTTCCCTATTAAACATGCATGCCAAAGTGTGGGTGCATAGACAATACTTCCATATTTTCATTGCCTTGAGGAATATAGATTTTCATCTTTATCAAGATATTATTAATAATTTACATTTGTTCAATTAACAATGGTTAAAACAACAATAAACAATATCTAAATAAAAGTATCATAATAATGATAATTATATAATTAATCTTATTAATTAATTAGTAATTGAGGAATAATAACAATTAATAATCATAATTGATAGTATAAATTGAGTAATAGTTATAGAATAATAGATGGATAGTATCAATTAACAAGTGTCATGTAATGGCGAGTAGTTGTCTATCTAGTATTGTAGTAATTGTATTTTTTGGTTAGTCGATAAATTATTTGTGAAATATCAATTTAGGGACAAGTTAGATAATTGTTTGAAATAATAGATTCTTGCAAGTCATATGTATTGTAGTCACATAGTGGCAAGTACTTATTTTTGTACGATTATAATAAAGTATTTGTTGTGTAGTTGATGGATGAGTCATTCCAATAATTTAAAGGTTGGATACATAATAGTTTGAGATCAAAAAATTATTGTTAAATGTATCATGATTTTACTAGGTTTAAGAATATTATAATTGTTAGAGTTGACTTTGACCCAAGATTGATTCACACTAAACGAAACTATAATTGACATAATAGAAGTTGAGATTGTTTATGAGAATAAATATTCGTAAAATATTGATGAGTAAATGACTTTTTTTGGAAAACCTTTGTAATTTGATTGATTGACTATAAAAAAATAAAACATAAACATTTGATATGTTAGCTCATAATGATCACAAAATATAAATATAAAGTTTAAATTTTAAAAATTCAAGAATAAATAATAAATATAATATGTTTGTTTCATTTTTTAACTTGTGTATTAATATTATTATTATAAATATAAATTATATTAATTTTATATTTATATTTTAGATATATAAAATAATATTATCTAAATATATTATAAAACATTTAATAAAAGATTTTTTTAATACTTATTAATTATCATTAAAATAATTTTAATATAAAAATTTTCAATTTTCAATTAAGAATATAAATTTAGAATGTAGTTTAAATAAATAAATAACATTTTTGTTTGAATTTTTAATTTTTGTATTAATAATATTACTAAAATATAAATAGTTCCTAAAAATATATTCTTATAAAGTAAAAAATAATGTTAATAATATATTAAAAAGTCAAAATATAAATTAAAAATTAAACATATTAGAAACTTTATATAATCATATATGACACATTAATATTAATTATTAAAATTATATAGATATTAATATATTGATTTTATAATTGTACATTTTAGATTCTTTATAAAATAATACATATAAATATTATTAGACATTCTATTAAAGAACATTTCAAAAACTGAATTGGTTCTATTGAGAAAATTAGTTTAGATATTCAGACGATTTGTATTGACGCTAAGAGATAATGCACCAAATGCGCTCCTTTAGCTTCAAATTCTATTTCGAGAATAGGATACACCCCAGACCGAGATCTCTAAACGATTTTGATAGGATACTTTTAATATATCTGTTTAGTAGTATATGCAAACATTGCTAAAAATAATAATACTTTTACATGTTTTGTTTGTAATGAAAAATTATTTTTATTCTTTCAGTAAACATTGAATGAGAAATTTCACATTAAAACTGTAAATAATCTTTATGCTATATCAATAGAGTTTAATAGAAGAATGATATCCAATAATGTATAATGCTACAAACTTATTGTGGCCCAAAGATTTGAGTCTTCTTCCTACCTCCTTTGGTGAGTTGTTTCTGCTTTTCATTTTTCTAGAAAGTGATCATATATGAAATGGGTGGGAGAGATTCCTGCATCCGTCCCAAGGATTTGTAATTAAATGAAATAGCAAATGTTAATCTTGTTCTTTCTATCCCATACTAATTGTTTCCTTTGTAAGAGCTTCGAACTTTCATGGATTTTAATTGTTAATGCCCAAGTTAATCATAATGGAAATTGACGTGTGTGCCCCCTTTGCATTGGCACAATTGGAACTATATTTGGAGATGCATCTTCAAATGGCATTCCTGAGTAATTATCAAATTGAACCATAACATATGTTGGTTGATCTCGTGAGGAAATTCCAAGTTTGTATATGATATTTTAAATGTATCCCAAGGCTCCATTTTGATTGTTACTTGAGAAGGTCTTTACATATTGTATGGCATTCAACAAAATTGAGTAACTCTTCATAGTCACGTTCCAAGTCTATATGGCTCAATTGTTGTGTATTTTGAAGTCATGGATGTTGTGTAAAGTTTTGTAGGACCTATCATTGATGATAACACATATTTTATTAGTTAGCATACAATACTTTTAAGTATAATATATTTTGAAAAATATATATAATTGAGATTTAAAATCATACCTGTATGTTTCATTGATGTGGATCTCCTCGTGGATTCCATGCATGAATAAGAGAATCAAAATATTTTTGTGCATTTTTTATTTCATGATCATTTCCCCAATTCATGATCAAGTAATCCTTCAGTGACATACTCATTTATTGGAGATGCTCCAATTCCTGGCCAATCAATTAGTGATTCAGGATCTAGGTTGGGGTTATTTACCCATGCTTGGATTAGTTTCATCTCTCTTTGAACATTTGTTGGTTTTGATGCCATTGATGTAGTGTGATCAATAATGTTTCCTTCATCCATCTCTATCACAGGACCCACAAATACATATGCATTTGCATATGAACCAAACTCCATATGAACATAGTTCAATTTGTCAAAAAAAAATCATTTTAATGGCATATAAGTTCACTAAGAGAATTTTCATCAATTTACACATCTCTATAGAACTTATCATGTTCTATCTTATATTTCAATGCTTTGTACACCCTCTCTCTATTGACTATAAATTGTAATTTGTTCCACGTTGGTCCTTCCTTTGAACAATAATAATTGGTAAATCTTGTATTCTATGTGGTAAAATTTTAGCTATTTCTCTTACTTCTTGTGGAAAACTTATGGTATGTCCTTTATATTTATACTGGCCTCCAGTTGCATGTGTGAATTGAAGTATTGGATTTACATTCACTATCAACATTTCCTCAATTTGTGTTAAGTTTGCAAGTTCTGGTGGTTGTGGACCAGGATTCATATTATTTAATGTTGAAAATCAATGTCCATGTTTCTCTTATCGACATCTATTGCAAATTAGGCCTTCAAGAACTCATACAACCTTCATTGCAGGGTAAATTTCTTGAAAAATGTAACACATGCTTGGCACGGAAAGTTTATCTAAACCATGTTGAAATATAATTTGTAAATATTTCAAATCAATTTGCACATTTCTACTATAATTGCATGTACCTAGATCTCTTTCAATTTGTCTTCTTTGCAGTCATCTTCGTCTTCTCAATTGAGAGGTCAACTCATGTTGTGAACTCTTTTTTTTTTTCACGATTTTAAGAGCTTCAATATTTATTGCATCTTGAACTCTATTATCTGGTGTTTGTAACACACAATCTATTGTAATTGAATTCATTCCTTTAGATTCCACCTCTTTGCATTACTTCAAGAGATTTATACTTCTTCAACCAACGCTAAATTATGCATCGGTATTATTGTCTTCTTTCTCTATCTCACAAATTGGTCCCAATGCCTCATTTGTTTAGAATTCCTCTTAATATACATCATTCCTCTTGATGTTTGTACCGGGGCCTCGCCCCATCCCATGCTGTCCTCATCAGCTCAACTTCTCCAACCATCGATCTACCCTACGCTTTAACAAGAGCATCTTTCTATTCTTCAAGGATTTCGCTTCTTGGTGGCATTTATTCCATTTGTCTGCTTTTGTCCTGCATGGTAATTTAGAGAGCATTCCCTTTGATGTTATTTTTTATTGTTCTCATTTTCAAAATTTAATATAATAAAATTTTAATCCCCAACAAAATTTATGCCATGAAAATTACAAATTATCTTTAAATAATTATAAGCCAGCAAATTAATACAAAATTTTAAATGCAGAATCTTTATTGGAGCAACTGGAGCAGCGTCGGTCTAAATAGTAGGTTTATAATTTGAATTGGATTCCCAGTAATGTGGTTTTTGGAATTTACGTTTCAGTGTATGTGAGTGGCTTTTACTCCATTCAAGGAGAAGCAGCATCAAGTGCAAAGGATTTTGTCCCTAATGCTACTGGAAGATCTGCTTCTGGCAGATTTTCACGTGAAGTTTCAGCGGTGCGGAAAGTATCGCCGGGCGTGCGTGGTAGATTCTCAAACAGGATCTCATGACCGCGTCAGTGTATCAAAGTGGTGCTCGGCTTCTAGCTGGGCTGGTCCCGAATAACTGTGCTCTCGCATTGGGGCCTTGTGGTGGATACTACTAAATCTCCAAACCATGAGAAAGTCTTAGGTTTGGCCGCTGTGGTCTAATCCTTTTTCTACTGGAAGTTTCATGGGGTAAGACTCGCTTGCCGACGAAAGTTAGTGTCTCTCCTCTCTGGCTTATGTAGTTTGTTTTCCTCTCATTCCAAAACTCTATCAGAATATTGCCAAGATGGATTTCTCTCTGGTCAAAGTTCGGTCCAGACCGGACACAGAGGAGAGGTCGGCTCCTGGCTCCTTAGCTGTACTAGGCAAGGTGGAGGTCGTTGCGATGGCTAAAGGTTTATTTTCCTTTACCTTCACATGTGACGAGGACCTGAGGATGGTTTTTTCGAAAGGTCCCTAGTCATTTGGGAGGCTTTCTTTATTTTTTCGTCCATGGGAACTAGGAATGGATTTTTCAAAATTCTTAGCTAATTCTACATCGATGTGGGTTAAGCTTCTGAATCTGTCGCTTGAATATTGGGATGAAGTTTTTAAGGCAGTTGCAAACTCCTTCGGTCGGATTGTTTCCATTGACGAAGCCACTTGTTTGAGGAGGAGGCTTGTTGCAGCCAAATTTTGTGTTATGATTGACCAGGATGCGACTCTTCCTGAGTATTTCCTTAAATCCAAGGTGGGTTCTTGGAAATAGCACATTGTGTTTGAGAACCACCTGTTTTCTTGTTCAAGTGTAAAAAAATGGGTCATTGGACTAAAGATTGCCCTGCCTCTAGGGTCCCTTCTAAAGCTGTCAAGCAGACTAATGTCTAGAAGATTAAGGAACCTAAAGGGGTCCAAGGGGATTCGAAGGTTGGAAAAGGGATAGAGGGTGAGGCTGTAATGCCCCGCCGCGCAAATCCCAAAGGAACAAATAAAAAATGCAACAAATTTTTTTTTAAAGAACATAATAAATGTACTCAAGTAATCCAACATAACCAATGTTCTAAGTTGCACAACTAACTCCCTTGGGGTACACGAGGTGACATTACTAAACTAACCCATAACAAAGATAAGAGATTAAACATTAAATAACCAATAGCGTAAACCCATTCATACTCATACCACCATGTAAAACATCCATTAACGATAACCACATTAATAAGAGTGAACCATATTAAAACATAAATGCAAAACACAAATGAATAATCATGAAGATATTAAATATATATATATTTCCACATATACAACATAACATAATCAGTAATTACAAATGATAGTACATGAATGAATCACATGGTGTGATAGTACAATACATCCGTCTGAAAATACATCTCAATAATCACATATACAAATTACATCATAAATCTTCCCAACATACATGGGAGTCGATACATCAATAAATAAATTACATTTGAAGTATAAACATACATCTGGTACATAAGAATATTGAATCAACAACATCTGCCAAAACTCTACAATGAAAGACACACCTGCATCCAAAGGGAACCCAACGGGGTGCGAAGCATGTTCCACCCAACCACGCCTGTGCTGGGAGTAAACAAGGAAGGATCCTCGACCAAGTACATCTAACAGTAACACGAGACTAACTCCAGACAAGATAACATAATATCAAAATACCACATAGAAAACTAAACAACAATCATTCACCAACATACATAACAATAGACCACTTCCAACATATTACAACAATAAGGCACAAATCATCTCATTAAATTTCAAGACATAATATCAAATAGACCACCTCCACAGGACTTCAATAAAAATATCTAAAAAGGAATGCTAGAGGAGAGTGTCATCGCATGGCTTCACATGGATTATCTAGACAACCTATCACAAGGTGCCGCCTCCATCTATACATGGATTATCCAGACAACCTAGTTCAAGGTGCCGCCTCCATCTATGGTTCTCCTGACAGCCTATCTCAAGGCGCCGCTCCATAGGGTTACTCATACGGAATCGTTAACCTCTCGTGAAGACAAGGCAACGATCATGCCAACCACGACCTTCTCGGTCCCCTTTAGTCTGTGATAGCACTAACAGGCGGACGAGGCATCATAATTATCTTATTAATATTTAACCACCCACCCATAATTAATTACTTAGGTTATCACTAATTATACTAACTCTACGTGGGTTACCCTGATAGCCCCTTTGTGCGCCGACCCCCACTTAGAGCCACTCTCTCTAAACACTCAACACAAAATATCCAACACAAAAGGATTGTACCAACCAGATCACAAAACCAACAAATGGAACATTTGTGAGGCATAACCATCTCGCCAAACTCATCTGAATTACATTCTCAAAATGGTACAATCCCAGTGCAAACTAAAATCACAACCACAGTCAAAGCATAGGCCAAGTATCAAATTGCAAAATCAATAATGACATCAGTATCCCCACCTTTGTAAGTTCTAAACAACAACTTAATTTCCTATAACAGGATAAACTAACTCTAGGGTTTTCCCGTAAGACATAAACCCGAATAAAAGAAAACCACAATTAAATTAAACGAATAATCTCGAGAGAAAACAATTACATAATCAATGCCATAAAACTCATTTTAATAAACAACAAATTTCGCCAATTAAATAAATCAATTACTCGAGAAGATTCAATTCAAAGCACATAATTTATTTCTAATTCGCACAATTACACTATAACATTGCATCTTTTAAATTTAACTAATCAATTTAATTATAATCACATAGCTTATTCCCAATTTTCTCAGTTAAACTTTAATATTATAACTTGTAAAAATTATCATATTAAATTCTTATTTGTAGCATCTCAAAATTGTTATATATATATATATACACATATATACACTTTTATGCGTATATACATGTATATATATATATATATTTAAAAATAAAGCATTTTTATAAAAATCATTTTATAAAAACATATTATAAAATCAATAAAATATCATTCTAAAAAATATTATATATATATAATAAAATAGAAGTCATATAAAAGAAACGCATTAAAAATAACAAATTTAATTTAATTTTTTATAAAACCAACCAAGTACCATTGGTGGTAAAATCCGCAAACATAAAACTTGTCTCTTTAAAATTCGAATACACACACACACACACACACACACACACACACACACACACACACACACACACACACACACACACACATATATATATATATGCCAAAAAAAGTATGTAAATACAATGAATAATCAATTTAGTTTTTCCAACACAAGGTAAATAGGGCATATAATTTTAATTTCCACAAAAATTGATTTTCTTTTCAACCAAAAATTTCACAACTAAATTTAATGAAGATTTTCAAAAGATTTTTCAATAGTTTTCAACAAAAGATTCAAAGCTTTACACACCCAAATTTTTAATAACAGAACCCTCTTTCAAAACATAGAGAATTAATTTTCAAACATGGCAACAAGATTTTGTTCACAGAATCAAAAAGAAGAAAACAATAAGTTTTAGGGAACCTGGAGTCCTTCGTTCGGTGTAGAATCCAAACCCAATAGCTTTCTTCATCTTTCCAAGTAGAATCCCTTATGTCGTTTCTTCTCAGTTTTCCTTCTTCCAGCTCTCTTCTGAATCAATCTTTTTAAATATTTTCTTACAGAACAACTTTCACCGAGAAGCACAAAACAAAAACCTATCTTTTCTTTTCTTTTTCAGACAAAAACCAGAAAAAACCCTTTTGTTTGTAAAAACTCCCTCACAATCAAAATAAAATAAAAATAAATAAAGCTCATCATCTTTTTCCTCAAAAATCCTCTCCATTCATTGGTTCTTTTCCTGTTTTTAAAAGCCCACACTTATCTCATAGTTTTAATAAAAAAAATAATTATTTTCTTAAGATATTATCCACACAAGATTTTCTAATTTAATATCAGGAAGAAGATAATATATAATTATCACCATCAATATTTATTTAAATTAATTTCTTACACTTTTAATTAATTAAATAACTTTTAAATTTACAATATATTTTAAATTCAACATTTTACTAACTTACAATTAATCAAGTAACAAAACAACATTAATTAATCTTATAAATAAGATTAATTAAATAACCACTAACCATAAATAAAATAAATAATCAACAATCAAGCATTACAAAGACAAGGACAAAATCTCAATCATGACATAGAAAAACTCACAACGGGATGACGGACTTGGGACGGGGACACTTCCTTATCAACTCCCTTTTTCAACATTGTACCCGTTGGGTTAATTTAATGCTCACCCTGTCCTGTCGAAACAGGTGGGATCGAGACTTTATTCCTGCAATTCCTGTATACCAATAAACGTCAAGTAACATGTATATATATAATCAAATACATCACATTGTGAGAAGGAGTCGCAATGTAGCAGGGCACTCGCAAACGAGTGGTACTACACTGTCCCCTCACCAAAGCTACAATAACAACTACAACATTAAGTATAAAGTAACATTGCTAAAACTAAACTGATCACATCGTATCATCATAAAATAATTACTAATCTATTGCATTACAATATACTACTGCATCAAATTAAACATTACCAAATCAAGTGTAACCATCATGTCATACCATAATATCCATGTCATCAACTGAAGTAGCATAATCATCAATCAATCTAAACTATCCAATCCACCAATCCAACCAACAAACAGTAACTACCAAAGTCTCAAAGTATCAAGCAAAACCACTGAAGTATCAAATCCAAACAACAACATGAGGGGTATTACAGAGGCAAATACTGAGAAATGTGATTTCCCTCCTTTTGAGGCTGGTAAGGATGTGGATGATCCAAAGGATATTGCTTTTGACCAATCCTTTAACCAGGATGTGGACCATATTTTTGAGACAATTCTTCATCCAATAAGACTTGTGGAGGAGGTGAAGAGTCAAGAGGAAGTTGAAAATTAGGAAGTGGACTATGTTTCTGAGATAGTTTTCTCTCCAAAAAGACTTATGGAGGAGGTGAAGAGTTAGGAAGTTGTTGAAAATCAAGAAGTGGACTATGTTTCTAAGACAGTTTTCTCTCTAAAAAAGCCTTTGGAGGAGATGAAGAATCTGAAGTCACCCTCTGTGGGTTTGGATCCATCGAATGGTATTAATATTCTGGAAGTGGTGAACTTTGTGGGTTTGGATGAGGAGGGCTATACCCAGGTGTGTGGTCGGAAGAATAAATATTCATCCCCAATCCCTCAGCCAATTTGAGGCGTTACTACAAGAAGACAGAAAGAAAATTGCGGGTCAAATTCTAAGGGCCCAGGTAGACCTTCCTCACAGAAGAGCAGGGAGAGGGAGTGCAAGCGGGATATTGAAGAAGAGGTCTAGAAAACCCTCTTTGATTTGTGCTCTAAGAGCACTTTCCTCTCTGTAAAATGAAAGTCATCTCTTGGAATATCAGGGGGATGAACAACCTACATAAGTAGGACCTCCTAAAAAATCTTGTCTGGGATCATAAGCTAGACATTTTGTTGATCTAGGAAACTAAGATGTAGGTTGACAAGTTGGAAGCCTTAAGGAGTTTATTTTTTAAAGACTGTGGATTCCATGGAGTGATCTCTGAAGGAGCCTCAGGTGGAGTGGCCACTTTTTGGAATGTTAAGCTGTTGAGAGGCACCCAAGTTGTTGTTGGGTTCAACCACATCGAGACTAAGTTTACTGGGCTCAGGGATTCTTACTCTTGGGTCATATCTAATGTTTACGCCCCCAATTTAAAAATAAATAGGAAGAGGCTTTGGGATAAGCTTGGTAGTCTTAGGATGAATTTTTTGGATTTTCCCTAGTTGGTGATGGGTGACTTCAATACTCCGTTATATGATGATGAGAAAATGGGAGGCTCTCAGGCTGACCTTGAGAGCATATTTGACCTTAGAACTTTCATGGATGATAATTCCCTGCTTGATGTTAATCTTTCTAGCGTCAATTTCACTTGGTCAAATCAACGCGTAAGAGTGGATAATATTCAAGTTAGGCTCGACAGGGCTCTGATTTCTGCACCTTGGCTTGTGGAATTTGCATGTTCATTGTCCTCTATTACGCGGTGTGGGTAGGATCAGTTCCCTCTTTCTTTTGTTGCTGATAAGTTTGGAAGGAAGAAATCTTTTCCTTTCAAATTTGAAGCCATGTGGCTCAAGGATCCTTGCTTTTGGAAATGCGTTGAAAGATGGTGGCAAGTTAGAGTGGATGGTAGTGCGATGTTCAGAGTTGCTAAGAAGCTGAAATTTGTAAAAAAGAACCTTAGGAAATGGAACAAGGAGTCGTTTGGTCATATTTTTGAGTCTAAAAGCTCTATTCTTAAAAAAATGGATGATGTTTAGCTTTTTATTCAATCGAAGGGATTATTGAAGGATATTGAGATTCAGGAAGATGGTCTTTTGGCCCAGTTGCATGATGTTATTGCCAAGGAGGAAGATTTCTGGAGACAAACGTCCACAACTATTTGGCTTAAATAAAGGGACCAAAATTCAAAGTTTTTTCACCTCACTACCCTGAGGCATAAGGCTTCTAACATAATTTCTTTGATCCATTAGGAAGGGTCATTGTTGGAAGCTGAGGAAGATATTCAAGGTGCGGCAGCCAGGTTTTTTGAAGACCTCCTGAAGGATGACCTGATTTGGGACCAAGGAAGTGTGGACACGGCCCTGGAAGCTATTCTCAATCTAATGTCAGAGAAATTGAATAAGGATTTGACTGCTATCCCCCCTGCCTCGAAAGTCAAGGAAGCAGTGTTTTCTTTTGAAGGTAACAAGGCTCCTGGCCCTGATGGGTTTCCTTCTTGTTTTTTCAATCATGCTGGGAGATTGTCTCTGAGGATGTTATATATGCTTCCAAGGAGTTTTTTGTTTCTCGAAGTTTGCTTAAGGAACTAAATGCTACTTTCATCATCCTGATTCCTAAAAAATCTGATGCTTTGTCCTTCAATGACTTTCATCCCATTAGCCTTTGTAACTCTATCTATAATTTTTTTTCCAAAATTCTTGCGACTAGGTTGCAAAAATGTTTACCGCTTCTTATTTCTCATCAGCAAAGTGGCTTTGTTAAGGGGCGATAGATCGTTGAATCTGTTATCATGGTTCATGAACTTGCCCATTCCATTTTTGTTTCTAAAAAGCTAGGGTTCTTTTTGAAACTAGATTTACTTAAAGCCTATGATAGAGTCAGTTGGAAATTCCTTCTAAGTGTGTTGGTTAGATTTGGATTTTGTAAGAAATTATCTGCATAGTTGGTTGAGTAACTCATCTCTTTCTCCCCTCATTTGTTGTCCTAGTGAATAGTTCCCCTTCTCCTTTCGACTATGGGTTGGTGACAGGACCCTTTTACTTCTATTTATCCTTCCGGATGGACTAATGCTTTGGGACATACACATCTAGCACTTTAGTTGTTTTGGTGGAAGGGCCTTTTCCTTCTTTCTCAAGATGTTTTTCAATTACTCACAAGAAATTCTTTTCAATGACTATGTTGATGGGTGAGTCCCTCTATCACAGTAAGGTGGTTAAGCAGTTGTTGGTTGATCTCATGAAAAGCCTCGCCAAAATCATCAACCTCTCCTTGGGTGTCATATTTTTTCTAATACTCGTAAGGTTTGCAAAACTGCCTATACTTGTCTTGCAACTGCGGTGATTTTCCTTCCTCGTATTTGGGTCTTCCTTTGTGTGTTTCCAAGGTTTCAAATTCATTTTGGTTGGGTTTATTGGAAAAATTCAATTGGAAATTAGTTGGCTGGAAAGGTGCACTACTCAGTCAAGAAGGTGAGATTCAACTCATATTAGCCACTCTTCAAAACCTTCCTATGTATGATATGAGTCTTTTCAAAGTGCCTGTTAAGTTTGAAGGAAAATTGGATCAAATTATGAGAAGATTTCTTTGGTTTGGGGTAGAATCTAAATCCATGATTCCTCTTGTTGTTTGGGATCTAGTGTGCAGACCTAAGAAGTGGGGTGGACTAGGAATTAGAAATCTTAACTCTTTTAACAAGGCCCTTTTGGCTAAGAATATTTGGAGGCTTTTGAATAGGGAGGTAGGATGGGCCCATCTAGCGGGTAATAAGTACTTGTTTGGGATGGACATGCCTTGGGATATTCTCTCTATTGATATGGTTCCATCTAGATCGTGTTTCTGGAGAAATATTTTGTTTTGCAGATATGTTGTTACTAAAGGTGTTAAATGGATGTTGGGTGATGGTAAGTGTATTCTTTTTTGGGAAGACATTTGGTGTGGGAATTTTTGCTCTGATCCCCCTTCTGTGGGCTCCCCATATTGCTCCTCTCTATGTTGGTAGATTCTTTTATGGATGGGGCTTGGAAAAAATTTGATGCCTAGGACCCGTCTTTGAAGGTGCTTAAAGATTTCCTTGGCTGTGTTCAGATCCCTATGTTTCCTAGACATGATAGAGTTATTTGGGCCACTTTTCCAAGTGGAAAATTTTTGGTGGCCTCTGCTTTTTTGAGTTCTATGGTGGCTCCTAATTATTTTCCTTTTTGGGGGAGAATTTGGAATAAGTATCTGGTCCCTAAAGTTAATGTTTTCTACTGGCTGATAATGCAAGGTAAAGTTCTTATAATTGACAATATTTGTAAGAGGGGGTTTGCCATTCCCAATAAATGTGCTCTCTGTGAAGCTAATGGGGAGAACTATTTTCATATCCTCATTGAATGTGAGTACTCTTTTGCTTTGTGAAGTAGATTCCTTTTTCTCTAGGATGTGGGATGGATATTTCTAGATTCTTTAGTTAAGTTTTTCGAACAGTGGTCTTGCCCTTCTTACTCTCATGTGTTGGAATCTCTTTGGGATCTTATGGCCCCACATATTGCTTGGGGACTTTGGAAAGAAATAAAAAATAGGATTTTTCAGGAATCTAAGCTTAACGTTGATATCCTTTTTATCAAGGTACATTAGGCTATTTTGGAGAATTTTTCTCTCATTAGAGCTGACTCTCTGAAGTGTGATCCGACTATGTGTCTTGTTGGATATGACTTAAAGGTTATTTTTAATTGGAGAATCTCTTCAATTCCTATCATGCACACTAGGTATAGCACTATTGCTAGGAGAAATACTAGATGGCAACCTCCACCGAAAGGGGAAATCCCGGGCCTAATAGAAATGAGGGTGTGTTAAGATATAGTTTTGGTAGAATCCTTGGCATGGTGGCACTCCCATTAGGTAACCAAACAAATCATCGTGCGAAATTGGAGGGTTCGTTCGTAAGTGTTAAGTATTCCATTGGAAAAGGGTATTCAAAAATTTGGGTGGAAGGTGACTCAATGAATTTCATTAATTATTTGAATGGAGTGCATCCCTTGAGTTGGAACATGGATTAGCTAATCAAAGATACGGTAATTATGTTGCAAACATTTGTAGGGACATGTATATCTCATGTGTATCAGGAAGGTAACTCTCTTGCTGATTGCTTTTCCAATGTGGCTATCAGCCTTAGCGAATTTTTCTCATGGGAGGAGGGATCTATATTTCCTAAGAATGCTAGGAACATCTTAAGAATTGATGGCATTGGATAATTTGATATGGCTTTTACGGTCTTGTAATTTTCCCCATTTGGAACACTTTGTGGGTGTTTCTTGCCTCTTTGGTTTGTATCTGAATATTTTCTACTAGAGTTGGGTGTTTGTTGCTAGGGGATCCATGGGTGGAGATAGGAATCATGTTGATCTAGACTCGTGTGGTGATATTTAGAGGAGGAAGAAGCTATGCAACATCCTCAATCATGGCAATTTTACTCCTTTTATGGAGATATTACAAGGGCATGACCTGAATGCATCGGCCAAATTTGTTTTCGTCTAGCATAATCACAAACTTGTGATGAATGGAATAGAGGTGGAAGTGAATGAGGAATTTATTGCTTCTGTTATGGGTTTATTGACTATGGGTAGGAAATTTTTTAAGGACAAAAAGAGAAATGAGGAGGCCATGACCCAATTTTTTAAGGATGGTGAAAGGAAAAAATTAGTCAAGCTAGAGAATTTTGGTTATGATAGGGAGTCCCTAAAGAAGATTTGGGGTAGGATTGCAGAGGTGATGATGTGGTACATGATGTTAGAGGGGAGATTTAAGGTGCTTATTGGTCACTATTTCACTTTGCTTAATCATTTCAGGCATGGCTTGTTCATTTCCTTTCCCTTTTTTCTTTTGTCTTTGTTGGAATCTTTTGTGTATGTCCATTTGAAGAATAGAAGGGCCCCTATCCTTCATGAAGGGCTTATTTTTCTTATTGTGGAGCATGTTTAGTCTATTACCCCAGCCCCTACCATCACTAGTAAGGGGAAGTTTGTTTTCCCTTTTTGGGTCATCGGATTTGGAAGTCCCTGTCGATGAGGAGGAAGAGTGGAATGAGGATGAGGTTGGTTTGGCTTTGAGGTCGAAGAAGAGGAGGGTGGTGGGTTCCAAAATTAATAGAGCCTCCAAGAGTTTGGCCATTTCTGGGAGTGAAGACATGGAGGTAGGGTCAGATGGGTCTTCTCCAAGAGAGGAGGATGTGGCCGATGATAAAGGTGTTGTTAGTGGGGCTAGTGAGGTTGGGGCCTACAAAAAGGTTGATATGGTTGATAAACCAAGAAGGTTGTCCAAGAGATTGGCTAATTTGAAGAAAAAGGAGTGTAATGTGGTGGCCATGGATCCTACAAAGGCTAAGGTTAGCAATAACCCGAACGTAATTGTTGTGACTATGGAGGATTCCCCTATTCATGATTTACACAAGGCTTCTCTGGATAAGGAGGTTGGTGAGAGGAATGTGGAGGGTGAGGGCAAATGAAAGGTTGTTTTGCCCTTGAAAATTGATCCTCTATTGGAGGATTTCTCGTACTTAGATGAGGAGGACACCTCAATGTTTTTCCTGTTAGATATGGCAAGGGTGGGTGCTACTGGTACCTTCAAATCGGGCAAATGGTCATTGCAGGAATTCAATAAAATCAACATTAAAATCAAGGGCCTTAAGGCTAATTTGTAGAATATCCCGAAGACCTCTATTTCGAACATCCTCATTGACAGATTGGTGGAGCTGGAACACTCTCATAATGAGTTCAAGGAGCAAGGCGAGGATAGACTAAAAGCCCTCAAGGCTAATGTTACAAGTTTAAATAATGATATTATAAATTTACTGCAGGTGAGTCATGTCTCGGTTAAGAATAGCGTTGAAGCACTGGAGACTTCGTTCAAGAAAATTAGTCAACTTAGGGAAGAGCAGGACTTCTTCTCTGAACTCATGGAGACAGATCATGTGGCTAAGGGTAAGGGAAAAAAATCCCTCAAGGTTGATGACAAGGTGCTGGTTGGGAGAGGGTCGACAAAGTGGAAAAAAGCATTTGATGCTGAAAAATAGGAACTGTTGGATATGGTTGAAAAACATAAGTCCTAGCAGGTTGAAATGGCCAAAGCTTTGGGTGACCTTCATTAGTTTCTAGTCTATTTTTGTTGCTTTCTTTTTTTGGTTTCTAGTTAGTTAGTTTGTTGTTGTTTTACTGATGGGAGCCATTGGTTGTTAGTTGTCTTACTTTTTCTAGCTCCCGTGTTGGTCGGTTTTTTGTTGGTTGGGGTGTTGTTGCTGGTTGATTGATATATTCTCTTAGCAGCTTTTGGTGCCTCTTTTGTAAAGGGTTTCAGGTCCCTTCAAAACTTGTTTTTCCTTTTAATCAAAAAACACACAACAAATGCAATGTACCACATTATGAAATCTAAATTAACAACACAATTTGATAAAATGATTCCTAAAGACATTCCATCTTCCTCTATTACTAAGTATTCCATATAGTGCTCTTTATCTTCACTATACATTGAATGTGGACACTTCCAAGAAATGAGAAGCCATTAATTCCATAATGTAAACTATGTCTACACCTACACGATTTTGATTTTTTTGTTGAATGATGGACTAAATGATATGCTAAATGGTAAATGGTTGTATACAGAAGGCTAATGAAATGATGCAATGATGAAATTAAACTAATGGAGATGCTATGAGAATGATTCTAAATGTTGTAAGCACACTAAGACACATCTAAGAAAGAATCCATGATTCTAATTTACTTGCTAAACTACTCAAAATGCTAAATCAAAATGTAAACTAAGCTCTCAAATGCTAAGATGATTTCTATAGAGTAATTATATGCAATGCTCTCTTCAAAAGTTGTAAATGAGCCTCTATTTATAGATTTCACCAAGGCATTAGGTAAGTTGGCAGTAATGGATGATTAGGATTCAATCTGGAGAGATCGATAGTGAGAAATGAGGAAGTTGGAGAGAAATAAGGAAGTTGTCCCCTTTAATAGAACAATCTTTCCAAGTGTAGAAAAGAATAAATGGAGAGGAGAATCCATGTGTCTCTGAGTTTGTTGAGATTGTTGAGGGTAAATACCCATTTTAGAAATTAGGAATAATGGACTTCATGTGACACATGGTGAAATGGAGGATGATGTAGAGGGAGGTTAGAAGAATATGGAGAAATGTGACAAATTTTGAATTAAAAATTCAAATTTAATGAGAGGGAATTAATCAAATAAAACAAATTAGTTAATTTTTTTTATTAATTAAACCATGAAGAAAGTGGTTTAGATAAGAGGAATTAAGAAATGCGAACTACATAAATAAACTTTACAATTTATTTATATAGTAGAGGAAATAAATATTTTTATTAATTAAATAACCAGTATTTAATTAATCTTCTCTAGACCAATTTTGGATGTATACAAGTATGTGTGATACCCCATTTGTATCATACCATATATTGTATTGTGTATGATTCTCAATTAAGAGGGGAGGGCTTCGGGGTTATATATGGTTAGGTGGAATTGCACCACCATCATGGCCAAATTAATCAATGGATATGCATGGAGAGCATGTAGACTTATCTAATTGCTATACTGTCCCTTCTTAAAATTATATCAATAAATAATCTATTTAATCATTTTAGAAAGTTGTGGTTTATTAAATAAAAAAATTCAATTGTATTTACTAACTTATATATTAAAAATTACATCAGACCTTCAATATGAAAAAGAATAAGTTCCACATAGTGGAAAGTATTTTCCTTTTAATATTCTAATAAAAGTATTTGTTGTTGATTTAGACACAACCCTAAACAAAATTATGAATAATAATATAATATAATAAATAGAATCAGCTCTTTTTTTATCATTCCAAGCATATCAATCCACACAAACTTATCATGAATTTTTCTTAGTGCAATCCTAACACATTTGTAATCAAAACAAAAATTTGAAAACCATTTCCATACATCAAGTTTCTTTTCGACTAGGTTTTGGTATTCTGGTTTTAGGTAAAAATTATATCCAATAAGTTATTTCATCCATATATCTCCTAACTTATTGTGATAATATTCTTCCATCTTTCCATGAATATAAATCCTTATATGTTCTATTGGAAAAATCCCATATGGAACATGAGAAAATGTGCCTTACGGGTCATCTTCTATAGACTTTATAGGGTATTTCTTAAACTTAGTTTGTGGCTTCTCAGTAATCTCTATTACACATGGTGTAGCCATTTGCAAATGAATTCAAATTTACTTCAACCAAAGTTCTCTATGAAGCTAGGGAAAAACAGAGATTGTAAATACCTTTTCTTTCACTTACCAAACTAGGGTTTCAATACACTAAATCTAAAATTTCCTTGATCACTCCTTCATTTCTCTACTCCTAATTTTTTTTTTATAAATTAATTTGCCTAAGTGAAATCACTTTATAACCATTCCAATCTAACCTAATTTCATATTAAATATTTTAAACAATAAATATGACAACCCTTTCACTGTGTGCATAATCAAATTTTGATGATTTGCAAACTTCCGCATTGTCACATTTTCTTCAACAATCTTCACCAAAAGATCAAGCATGTTGATCTACATCACATATCTTCGTGTTGAGGCATCAACATCATTTTTTTTGGAAAGGGATAAAATATGTTCATTAAAGCTCCCCTTGAGCCAAAGCTTACAACTTAGTTTTCAAAGGAAACATCTATATTGGATGTTGGTACAGATTCATCCTTAACCTCTGTCTCTTCCTCCTTTCTCCAAATCCTTTCCATCTCCTTTGTTTCTTCCCAAACAATATTTTACACTGGTTCATTCCTCTTTACTAGATTATCCTTCCTCATATTTCTTCTTTTGTAAAACTTAGAAATGTGTCCAGGCCTATTGCAATTGTAACAAGTGACATTCTTTTGACCAATATTCCTTCCATTCATTCTAGATCTGCATTGATTAGATTTATGCCCAAATCCATAGAATGTATAACAATATCCCTTGAAATATTGAACCATTCTACCATTTTTATAGCCATTCATCATTTGAATTTTTCTCTCACTAGCTCCATGACAAAATGTTTTGCATGTCAAACATGGACTAGAAAAAGGTGGAACATTTTGATTCACTTTACCTCTACATTTTATTGCCTTATATCCAAATCTATTACAAGAAAAATATAAACCATTAAATTATGGGTACCTTTGTGCATGTGGTTGTTTGACCAATGGTCTTCTAGATTCATTCCTTTTATTTTGGATTTGTTTTCCATTGTTCTTATCTTCAACATTTGATGTCCAATTTGAACTTTCACCCTTTTTAAATACTAAACCTTATTTATCTTTAGAGACTTTCTGATTTGCAATCATTTCATCAAACTTTATAGAACTCATCTTGAATTTTTCTTCATTACTCCTTTATTTCTCTAGATCTAATCTCAAATTTACCACTTCTTGGTAAAGCCTTGTGCATTCCTCAAATTTTATTTTCACCATTACATTTAGACATTCCTCAATTCTTTTCTTTTCTTCAACTTGCACTTTTAGAATGGTGATAGTTTCATTTACTTGCTTCAGTATTCCTTTCTTTGAACTTCTTGATTTGTTGTCTCAATTATCTGATGCATTCATTTGCTTCTTTGACATTTTTTTTACATCATTATTTTCACCTTCAATCCTTTCAAGATATTCAAGGGAAACCTTGAGTTTTCCATATTTTTCAAGCATGTGCAATATTCTTAGATATGAAACCAACAATAGGAATCTCTTCCAAAGGAGTAGGTAGTCTTCTAACAACCATGTGTTCAGCCTCCAAGATCTTCCCAGAGCAGTTAAGCTCTTTCCACTGAACCAAGCTTTGATACCAATTATTAAACACCCAAAATACTAATAGGGGGGTGAACCAAAATTATTTTAAACTATTCAAACATTTAAAAATCCAATCCACTTAGTATATTCAATTGCAATAATAAAAGAAAGCATGAAACATTCAACAAAAACTCAAAACACATGAACGCCAAGATTTTTACATGGAAAACCCAAAATGGGAAAAACCACAGTGAGGATTAGCTCACAATATATTATAATTTGTTATAGTATATTACAAAAGTGCTCATTGTAGGTGGAGTCATTTACCATTGAGGAAAAAAGATAGAAGAGAGATTGTGGCTCGCAACCTAGTTTGAACTATTACAATTG
>VDFB02392775.1:0-43079 GCA_007258455.2 Sequoia sempervirens | reverse complement strand
TGGCGTAAGTGCAGCAAGCCGCTGAGAGTAATAATTTGGCTTATGGTCAAGCTTAAGTTTCTTTAGGTAAATTAGAAAAATTTGCTCCCGGCCATTTAGATCAGGTCTATCAATAGCAATTTGACGATCAAAGCGACCAGGCCTGAGAAGGGCGTTATCTAAGATGTCAGGTCTGTTGGTGCCTGCAAGTACCACAACACCAGATGTTGTCCCAAATCCATCCATCTCCACAAGCAACTGGTTGAGAGTACTTTCTCTTTCATCATTTCCTCCTGCTAAACCACCACGTCCTCTTGCTCGGCCAATTGCATCAATCTCATCAATAAATATTATACTTGGTGCAGATTGCCTTGCTTCAGCAAACAAACTCCTAACTCTGGAAGGTCCAACACCAACAAACATCTCCATGAAATCTGAACCACAAATTGAAAGAAATGGGACCCCTGCTTCACCTGCAGTGGCTTTAGCTAGAAGAGTTTTGCCTGTACCAGGAGGACCCACTAAAAGAGCACCTTTCGGAATTTTGGCTCCAAGCTCTTGGTATTTTTTAGGATTTTTCAAAAAATGCACAAACTCCATAATTTCCTGCTTTGCTTCATCACAGCCAGCTACATCTTTGAATAATATCTGTACCACAACTGACTCGTCAACTACAAGCATATCTGATATAGCAAAAAATTATATAAATAGACTGATAGATGCACACATTTAAAATCTTGAAAGAAATAAATGTACTTCAAATTAAGCAGCAAAGTAAACAATTGTTCTGTGACGGACCATCATCAGGTTCACATTTCCTTCTATTTAAATTGAAAACCAAGGGTGTGAATGTAGCCATACATATCAATATGATGGACACAAGGGTGTTAATTTCACTAATTATAAGTTCAAATGACAAATTATAAGCCCTTAGTTTAACCAAAAAATACACAGCAAAGCAACAGCAAAGTCACTAGCTGGGAAAGGTTTTCATTGTTTAAGCCAAGTTGCCAGTTCTGGTACGGTTTTATACATACATACATATATATATAGTAATAATCATTAATATATATTTCATTAATAAAAAATTATTATACATTATATTTATATGAGTATATATTAAGCCAGTATTGGCATAATATGATGGTTCAAATACGGTGGTGTTGTTCTTGCCACCAAGGTTCAAACCCCGTTGGGGTGTTATTGTTGAGTGTTTATTTTGGGGATAAGGTCCCCCGTTTGTGACCTCACAGGTTCATAGCTCCAGATCAAAAGTGTTTACCCCTCTAATACAAATATAAGTATATATTATATAGATGATATAAATATAATATGTAATATTATAAAACAATTATTAATATATATTATATAATATATGATGTAATTTTTTTATTAATGAAGCATTGAAATATAACAAGAGACTAGAGTTGAACCACATAAGCATAATATCTAATGAAAAATCCTTACGAAAAAAAAAATGTCCAGTTGGGGCAAAATATCAATCTTGCAGCCAAAGCTCAAGCTGTTTAGACACGGTTAAGGGGGAAAAAATAACGCAAGCCATAGTTGTGTACAGACATGGTTAGTGAGTTGGAGATTGGGCCAGAGAGCCTATGTCTGCATGAGCTGCCTTGCTCTACACCAAAAAAAATCAAGCCTTGGACCTCCACTTTTCAGATTTTAAAAGATATTCAGCATTTTTTGTATTTTTCCCCCACCACAACGGCCTGGGGTTTACCCAGGGTCCACCTTGGCCACCCTGTGGGTCTACCTGGGGTGCCCGGGGCAGGCCTAGGCTGAGCCCCAGGCCTTCCCAGCCCAGAATGGGACTCAATACATATTTCCCAGGTATGGCAACCTTCCTAAGAGGGCCCAGAAACTTACTGTCTAAGAGACTAATAGGATAAAGAATGTAATAATTGGAGAGTACTAAGCCACACTCAATGTTTGCCTTCTGCAAACGAAGCAACTTTTCTTGACATTGCAGAACTGCTTGTCAATTTGCTTGAATAACCATTGGATGCCCAATGCCCTATTTAAAGACCAACTAGTAGCAATCTTTTCTATGGCTATCCAACAATGGATTTTAATAAGAGGACCCGACCAGTTCCTCCTATTACCCCTTAACTAAATAAATGGGAGCTCTAGGAATCTTATGAGATAATTTTCCAGAACACTGTATTTTTAAAGTTAAGAAATCCTAGCAAATATTTTTCAATATTTAACTCTTAAATTATAATGTAGCTAAATATATTGCTCTATTTCCTCAAATTCCAATGTGTTTTACATACAAATTTGGGAAATTAGCAAAGGAAAAAATATTGTTTTGTAGAAAATCAGGAAAATATTACTTTCCAAATGTTTCAAGTTGGGAATACTATTGAGAGAAAATGACATAGATAGTCTGTTGGTAAATATTAGCCACTAAAATCATCCCCATGCTCAAATCCAATAACCAGTAGATCAAAAGATGTTGGACCATTTAGAAATCAAGAGGATCTTTCAAATTGCAGGTTCAATGCTAGCTGGTCATTTGTCAGAACCTAGATGTGTAGGCTAGATTGAGAAAATCCAGATTGACATGCGAAGCTTGTGCAATTTTTCACAAACAAAAGACAATTTATTATGTCTTTTTCTATTGCAGGGCAGCATAGCGTTTCAGGCTTGCATTATATCAGAATATGCTTCCCTCTTTGTCAGTCCCCACTCTTGAAAATAAATAAGTTGTGAAAACACATTGATGGTTTGGAATCATGATAGAATGTTTTGCTGGCAATTCAATTGTCTTCCATCCTTTCCTTGAGCTATGCAAGTGCAGCATTCTTTTCAATGAGAGTCCTTTTAACAGACTAGAAGACTCGCAAGGTATAGAGAAGACTAACCAATAAAATTGCAACACAAAACTCTTCAAACAGAAAAGCAGGATCCAATAAATTGTCCTTTATAGAGTGAGCAACTAATTATGCCTTCTAAATTGCCACTTTTAGTGCTTGTCATTTACCTTTATTGCTTTATACTGTAATATTAAGATACATAATTTCAGAAAAAAGAAAAAAAAAGATATCAAACTTCAGAAATACAAACCTTGTCCTTTGCGTTCTTATCTAGCTTTGTGACATTAGCTTTGCCAATATTAAAGATTCCACGAGCACCCTTGCCTCCACCTCCTCCTACACCAAAACCTCCTTGCATTCTACGCCCAAAGTAAAAAAGTGATCCAAGAATCAGTGCTGTAGGTGCAAATCTTAATAGTTCTTGGTACCAAACCATTTCTGAAACATATGTTACAGGAACATAATCATGAGGATCAATGCCTAATTTTTCTTGTGCATCTTCCAACTTCTCCTCAAAGGATTCAACACTGCCAATATTAAAATAGTACTTATATTGGCCACCAACACCAGAGGAAGTTCGGCGGGGATGTATATCACCATCCTGGCTGTCACTTTGCATAGCAGTATTGACTGAATTTCGAACATAAACCTTAGCAACAGACTTGTTTGAAACTACAATATGATCTACGAGACCAGGTTCCAGAAGCTTATTTTTGAATTCTTGAAAACTTATCTGCAACATTCATGATACAAATAGTAGAAATTCTAAGCATTAGTAATGGAGTATGAAAATAAATTAAAAATATTTCCTGGTCAATTTACAACAATAAGTAAAAGTGTGGTCACAGGGACCTCAAAGAATTATTGGAATTATATACAGCAATCTCTATGCATATTTTAAAATGAAAGCATGATCACAAGATCCTTAAAAAGTATGTTCTTCCTAATAACTGATAATATTTTGATTGCTCTTTCTGAGCATATATGACTCACTCCACTTTTTTACTTCAATATAAAAAAAAACCCTGATAAGTATATATGTTCAAAAGAAATCTATCGACAATTCAAGAGATTGAAGAGAAACTTAATTAAGTCCAAAAAAGTAAGATATGGTCTAGTATAGTGGTAAAGTTCCATTGGATATGCATGTTTTTTGCGGTGAATATATCGAGTGTACATATGTCAAGTTTTTATTAATAATGCAGCAATTTTTGCACAACATAATTCTAAATAAGTATTTCGGCAAGTTTCTTAGAAGTGTAACAAGTCTCATCTATCAGACTAGCTAACCTGGACAGATTTACAAATAAAGTCAACGACAAAGTTAGGAGATCCAACTATAAGTTACAATTTTGGGCAGAACTAAATGAATTGGAAATCTTCCCACTTTATCTGCAGAATCAAAACATCAACAAAGTTAAGATGTTCATCAATAAAACATAATTTCCTTTCCATGTGATGTCAAAAAAGTTTCTTCAGTTAATTCAATATTTAAACCAGACTCCTGTGCCTGAACTAACGCTCCCTATGCTACAACAAGCAGCTTATCTAGCAGATATTTGAAGCATTTTTACTTCTCAGCTTTTCATGGACTGACAGCAGACAGCCCAGATTAGATTGATATTATCCATCAAACTATAACTAAACCTATGGTTGAAAATCTTATAACGAGTTTTTTGTTTTAATTGTATCATATCACCAATGTAGGGGGTATATGTTAACAGGGCAGACAATTCCAGAGGGCATCATCATTGCCTAATAAACTATCGACCCAATCAGGAGCCAAAGCAAAAGCCAAGTTTATCAATATGGACATGTCAAATGCCTTTGACCAAGTTAGTTGGCCCTTCTTGAAACCAATGATGAATAGTTTTAGCTTTGACAAGTAGTGGGTGGATTGGACAGCAGATTCTTTCTAAATCCTCCAGAACCCATGGCTCCTTAGCACTGGCATTATTGTGTGACAAATTTGGCTCAAGAGAAACATACCTTCCAAGTATCTCACTGTTTTGTCTGTCAAGTGTGTAAAAGCCTTCAGAGGAATCTCTTTGATACCTCCTCTTTGTCAGTTCTATGGCAGTTCTAAATGAGAAAAAGTTTTGTTTTGTCAATGTTGAGCTTCCCCTCTTGCAAACCCAACACACTTCAGCTAAAAAGCCAATTGTGTGGGTGAATAGAAAACACACCCTCCACTCTTAGGATGAGCCGTTTCTCTGCCCTGCAGAAAAGTTGAGGATGACTGAATCATGGTTTGGAAATGATTTTGAGTTACCCTTTTGTTCATGTTGTATGCTGCTCAAAACTCTTTTTTCAGTATTATGTACCCAAGTGTGGAGGTTCATTTAGAACTGTACAACCACATTCCAAAGCTAGAAAGCATAATTTACATGACATGTACCTACAGAAGATTGGCAGGCTGATACGATGAGGGGGAAGATTAGGAGGTAGGTGATATTCCTCGTGCGTGTCAATCATAGAATAGCAAATAATGACTCCATATAAATGTTAAAAAGAACAATGCTTAATTGGACTCAGTAAAGACCCTGGAATACCAAGCACAGATACTCTCTTTGTCAAGCAATTGTAGCATTGAATAACACTGCCAGAGTGGTTGTTTATGGCCTTTGCATTGTTGAACGAAAAGAAAAAATCCATTATACAAGCAAACTGGCAAATACATTGCAATCAGATGGAATTGCAAACGTCTGTCTCTGCTGAGAAAAATAACATTTGCCACTTGCAAGTACAAAGTAGCAGTGACCATCCTCTCATTTCACCTTGTCTGCAAGGTAAACTATGGAGGGACGTAATATTATTGAGTCGTTGACAATAGCAAAGGCACTGCAAGGTAAACTATCGAAGGATTTGATACTGTTAAGTCATTGATGATAGAAAAGGCAAGGAAACCCTTCAATCAAATAAAGTGGAAGTTCCTCGCGTTGTTTGGCAAAGACCAGCCAGACATTATGCTAGCTATAATGGAGATGCTGAGCAATGTCATGTATTACTAGGTTTGACAATAAATGCCACCCAATTTGATATTGTCAGAAGGCACAGAATTTGGATGAATAGCCATCTGCTTAAGGAGTTAGCTAAGAAAAAATTGTTTGATAGCTGCCACCTGCACGAGATCAATGAGAAGCACAAGAATTAGATGTTTTTTGTCAGGGATTGAGGAACTTGTATTGAATCTGTGGAGGAATAGATGATTAAGCCATAAACCAACTCCTCCAATGCATTTATTATTACTCATATAGTTGGAGCCCTTTAAAGGAAACCATGTAGAATCTCACCAAGCTCATGAAGCTGATAAAACAAAGAAGCTATTAAGGAGGATATAATGCTGCACAGGTTATTCTACACATGAAATTTCCTTCACTCATCTTTTGAATTTCTTTAACTATTATTTCTTAGGCATTGGCATTCATGCACGGTTTTAAAGTGTTGGCTAAGTGTCAATGCAGGGGATGTCTAAAAACCTCTTTTCTTTAACTTTTACATTTTGTGTGATGGGAAAAGCAATTCTAGAACTGCATTTGAACATCCCCGATGGAGTGGGCTGTTCACATGTTTACTTGAAAAACACCTCACCCATGCCCCACTAAGTCAAAATCAAATCTGGTAGCCACTCCCAACGGCCATGCATTGTGCAAGTACACTTGTAATGGTTTCATTTTATGTAGAAACCTGATCGTTAGAAACTCTAACATACTGATAAACCTTCTATACTTTGTATATTGTAGCAACAGTAGTATATAACTATATATCTCTTAGCAGGAGTAGGAGCACTCAGAATAAAACTATGTACACAATTTGGTGGTTTTTATAAATGAAATTTGTTGTTGCTGTCTCCTTTTAGAAGACTGATAGACCATGGGATTCAATCCCAGAAAGTTATGTGGACAGTACCTAGCTTTCATTTCAAGTAATACGTAACAGCTCTCTTCAAAGATGGGGTTCATGTGTCTACTTCTTTTGACACATTACTGCAAACACCTTGTATCATAAAAGGATGTCATCAATGCCAACCAAATTTTAAGATTGAGATGGTGCACACAACAAAAAATTTAAAATACAGTCATATGTAATGTGTATCAATCAAGGCATCATGGCAAATGCATTTGTAAAATGAAAATTCTGTTGGAGAATTGCATCCCCAAGAGTATAAGACAACAATCATCATTGGCTAACCCATAGAAATGAAAAGAAATCAAGACAACACTTGGAAACTTTGTTGGCTTTACCTCCAATCACCTTCTATCAAAGAAAAATACCATAACTGGTCATTAAAATTCTGTATTAGACAATAAAAGTACAAGTTCTTCTAGGTG
Organism: Sequoia sempervirens; assembly: GCA_007258455.2. Lineage (NCBI taxonomy): Eukaryota > Viridiplantae > Streptophyta > Pinopsida > Cupressales > Cupressaceae > Sequoia > Sequoia sempervirens. The sequence continues at coordinate 35,935 of VDFB02392775.1, read as the reverse complement.
AAACAAAATACCATGCAAAAGTATGTCTTTTGTTCTATAGCTTCTCAAAAATGCCAGACATGTCTGCAAGTTGTAGAAAAATAACATGAAAATGCAGTGATTTGTTGACTTTGGTAATGCCCAACATATCCTTAGGATTATGATGTTAACACAGATTTGTCACAATCCTTTTGCAATGTAATATAACTAGCACGGATGCCTCGAATGCATGTATATAAAAGTCATCGAGAGATATCAGTCTTGCAGAGCCAATATTGAATTTGTCACATAGGCTAGATAGGCACATCAAGATTGATATCTATAAGGATCTTTTAGAACATCTTATAATTTATTAACTTTTGGTGATTAGGATAGCAATCAGCAATCGAGGTGGGGTTTAAGGTTTGAATGGGAAACATATGGTCATTCTTCTACAGGCTGTGGAGAGGCAGAAGTAGGTTCTGGGAACAGTAAGGGTGACAGAAGGTGATGACAAACAAAATCTTCAAAACTCCTGTCAGCTTAAAGGAGTTTTTCGGTACTTTGTGGAGTGAAGGATCATGCTAGAACGGCACAAACAGCTGGTGATGGGTGGAAGCCTTCTAGTGGTCACAACCATACTTCTCATCAACCCAACATGTCTTCCCCTTTTTCTCCTACAGATGGTGGGGTTGAGCTGATTGGAATCACAGTAGGATAGACTGATTTATAGTGACTGAAAGAATGCTCACAACCATTTCCACTGTTGTAGCACTTTGACTTCAATTGCTTTCGGAGGATGTGGTTAGAGGGGTCCTTGTTCTGATCAGATTGTCAGGTGGAGGCTCAAAAACAAGTGTCTTTCAGTGGTAATGCTAAGGGTTCTAAGAGGACAGGCCCTCCCAAGGTCTGAAATAATGAGATGGAGATGGATTTATTAATTTCTGTGGAAGAGAGGGGATTCAAGATTGGAACCTCTCTACCAGCTGACAATGATGGTTATGCCTCTCTCTCTCTCTCTCTCTCTGTGGGATTGTAATAACCCTCCCAACTGCAGAGTTATTTTTAGTGCAACTACCTGACTGTTTCTTCTTGGTTTTGAATATTTTGTATGGTTTATGCTTGTTTGGGGTATTGATTTAGATAATACCAGGAATTGCCAATAGTAAAGCATACGACGCAATGAAAAATATACTGGAAATAAATGCTAAAGAGATTTAAGTCTGATTATGATAACCTTGGCATTATTTAAATACACCCTTAATTCAATATATTAAAAATCTGATTCTATTACTATGCAAATTCAATACAAGTCATACCCAAAATGAAAGACTCAATTTATTTGAAATTCTGGAAATGATAACAGCAGCTGCTATAAATCCTTGGAGATTGTTTTTTCAGCCTTTAGGCATTTCTCCACCCAAATAATGATGCCACTTTATCCTAACCTCCCAGCCGCCCCAAACACAAGCAAAAAGCAGCACATAAACTAGGCGTTTTGGCCTAGAGAGAGAGGACGCCTCCAAGATGGGACTGTACGGCCTGCATCAACTGAAAAGTACGGCCCAACTATGGTCTCTAGTCAACAATACTCACAACAAATGATGAATCTTTGATTTCTGATTGGTAATCTTTTCAAACCCTTGCAAAAACTTTTGTATCTTTCACCAAATAAGCTCAATATTGACTACTAGATGCAGCCAATCCAAAAAGCAACCTTCAGAAGTTATTTCACAACCTCAGGTTGCACAAACTTCGAAGCAGCTACGCTCTCCAAAGCTGATAATGGCAGAAATTGCTGAAACCCTTGGTTTCTTCTTCTCCACGGACACTCTTCAAAACATAAAAATCAATAATCATGAATGAATCCTTTTTCATTAGCTTTGATAGGTTATATACTCTTCATGACTAGGTCGACCTCTAGAAGCTTCTCATCATTTAAATATATTTTAATATTTTCCATTAATGCACTTTATAATATCTCATGAAATGGGCGCCCATTTTAAAACCCCTTTATTAATGTCTTTTAAGTCATTTAATGACCCCCTTTTGACATAAAGTTATAATATAACTTTACAATGCACTTTTTGAATAAATATTTAATTAATTATTATTAAAGATTAACTTTAACAATAATTATAATATCATATCTCCCTTAATAAACATTTGTTTTCCATGTCATTTGAACTAGGATTGAATACTGCATCCACAACACGTTCAGGTGCCTTTCCATAAATAGCAATGTTGGACTTCAACCTCAAGGTGACTTACTATAAATAGGCGTGTATAACTGAATCCCAAAACACCAACAAAGGCCAAACCTAAACAATACCTCGCTTCGGAGAAGAACAACCCGATAACTGCCAAACTGGACACTCTACCCATGAGTATTTGCCTACGAGGGTCAAACGTTAGGCTAATCAATGAGGTGCTAAGACGAGCCAAACCGGGGATATTACAATCCACCTTCCCTGAAATTGCTTGTCCCCAAGCAATCTTCACTGCAAAGAAACACCACCCCAGCTGGGTCCCAAGGAAAGAGTTGAATAATGTCCCTCACAACAACTAACTCCTGAAGCACCAGCATAATAACAACTGACAAATCACTGTAACCAACATCATACCCAATGTCATTTACCTCAGAAGCATGAACCCCACGAGCAAGCAACTATAAGCACTAAAATAATTTGCTTCCCTCAACTATGCAAAGAGGATCTCCATACAATCTATCTATCCCATACGCACAAGAATTGTGCATCAAATACAAATCATGTACAGGTGAATCAAAAGCAAAATTGTAGGCACTCCTCACCATGTACACACTGTAAAACTCCTCTGTGAGCCCTGTTTGGAATCTTGATGCACTAGGACCCCAAACACTACAATCATCACTCAAATCTGGGCTAGCGTCAAGAGGGAGGTCAGCATCAAACTCAGAGTGGATTGTCATAAACCAATCCAACCTCCAACTCAAATAATGGATTATTCTCAATCTGCACAACTACTCCCCGCTGATCTGAGTCATCTATCCCCAAACTGCTAGAACAACGAGTAGAATCATACTCCTGCATTGACTCGCACTCCTCCTCCTGCACAACCTCCTCTCTCCTTCTACTCGTCTCTCTGCAAAGAGATAGAATGCAAACTCCCATCTGCAATTCCCCTCAACACATAACCTCTACCATTCATTTTAAACTTCATCTCCATTTTAGGTACATTGAGGGTAAATTCTCCAATAGCTCGAAGCCATTCCATGCCTAACACTATGTCCATCTCACCCATGCTAACCACATAAAAATCAGCCTATAACTCATAATCGTTCAACAACAGAGTGAGATTACATATCCACCTAGTGCAAGAAAGGGTAAATCCATCTACAACCCTGACCCTGAATCTTGCAAGTCCTCTGTCTGGAATCTACACCTATCGGCCAACCCCTCATTGATGAAGTTATGTGTAGCCACTCTGTCAAGCATAGCGATACAAAGTTGTCCATTCACAACTCCTTTGATCCTGAATGAAGCCCCTTTCTGTATATCAACAAATAATACTAAAGGAGACAATTTAGCATCAAGTCCAAGCTCCGTAGAGGCTCCTCCAGCCTCATCATCCTCTAGGACAGCTCGCTAATCTGAATTTTCAGAATCAGAATCCTCATAATAAACCCACATTATACGGTTGGCCTTGCCCTTAGGCCTCAAGGGACAGTCATGCTCTTTGTTGTAGGGTTCCTTGCACCAATAACACAACTGCTTCCTACGTAGCTCATCCCTTTTTTCAGAATCCAACATAGATTGCGTAGGCTTGGGCTGACTTGGTTTTCCCCCATCTAGCTTGTGTTCTGATATATTATCCTTGGAATTCTTTTTTTGGTGTTGAGGTGAAGGAGATGACATATCCAAATCTAGTGCCAATTGGATAGCATCATGAAGAGTGCTGAGCTTATGAGCCTTCACTAAACCCCTAAACCGCAAGTAGCCGTCTTGCCCCAAGTTCTGCCTCATGTGGGTTCAAGCCCGCCACGGCTAGGCAAAAATTTTGGGGGGTGGGTTCGGTTCGTCTTGGGTTCGTTAGTATAAATTACAAAAACATGTAAATATATATATAATATTTACATCATAAAACTATAAATCCATAAAAATAAAATAACAAATTTAACATAATATAATAATGTTTAAAATATTAATTTAAATATCATTAATATATAAAACATTAATATATTATGATTAAAAATCTAATTTAAATATTAAATTTTAATATATTAATAAAAAACAAATTGACATTGTTTAAAAAATAAAATATAAAGACACTAAATTTTATTTCAAAAAAGAAAAAATTAAAAATAAACAAAATTTAAAAAATTAAAATCTGAATATTAAAAGCCACCGCTTGTGGTCTAGTAATCAAAGTGTCGCGGATTTCCTCGTCATCACTTGCATTGGTCGCCGTTGCCATTAGCTTACCACCGACATATCCGCCTATCGTAAAGTCTCTCGAAGTTGCAAATTCGTGATAAAAATTTCGACCAATCCATCACCAGTTCAGGTGGGAAATGAGAAGAGTCCGTGAGGGAGCGTGAGAGGGTAAAGAGTGTCTAAAAATGTTACTTTAACTCCACATCAGCCAACCCCAACTGTGACCTCAAATCCGTGAGCTAACCAGACCGTGACTCCAGCCCAAAACTCAGTCAGAACCTGCTTTACATAGTCCTAAATCTGTCACTCAAACCCTCGACAAACAACATAGTGACTCGCCTCTCAGTCATATCAAGAACCATGACTGCTATTTTCTAGAACTCATTGATATAGGCCTCAACATGTCCAACCTATTTCAACTAAGCCAAGTCTATGTAATAGACCTCAACATCCTTCCTGTCAAAGCGAGCAATCAGTCTATCGACACACTCCTCGTATGAATGTATCATGGCATGGTCCTGTGAAACTAACCCATGGTGCCACCAGTCATATGCTACACCCTCCAAATGCATCGTAGCAAATTGTATAGCCTTTCCTTCCTCCATAGGTTTCAAAGACAGGAATGTATCAAGTTTATGCACCCACGACTTGGCACTTATTTTTCCGCTCCCATTAAAGGTTGGTAAAGGGACCTTATTCAATGCTTCCTTGTATTCCTTGGGTTGAGTTCCTTGATCGATTTGCCTCTAGAGACCCCTTTCTTGCCTCTCCAGCCTAGCTATGGCTTTATCCCTCCGCTAATTCATAAACTGATTTAGATTAACTGCTTGCCTCACATCAGGTGGAAGCGTTTTGTATTCATCATGGGCCAACATAACATCAACAGTGATATCTGTTTCTTCCTCCAACTTCGGAATGGCCTCCACTTGAAGTTGTCTTGACACAAATGTAGGACATAAGGGCCGATCAGACCTTGTGCTTGCTTTCCTAACGGCAATAGTGGCTGCTCTATCCTGACTCCCGTGACCAGCATCACTTCTACTATGGCCACTGCTTGACCTACACGATGATCTCACACAATCCAATCTCAGTTGACCCATGGCTATGATCATACGGTCATGAAATTGCTGTAGCACTTGTTGCTGCTGCTAGGCAAATGTGGTCAAGAAATTTTCCATCTACGCATTCAAATTTCTCGGTGGGCTTTCGCCTCTTCTCTCCCCCATCTCAGATTCAGCTGAATTTTTATCAACTCCTTCCTGTTGTACTGACCTGCTTCTGGTGTAATATCTATGTGACATGCAACAACCCAATTTCACAACTGATCAAAAAAGCAACATGCAACCTTCTGGGTATCCTCCAAATTGACATGCAATAATGAATCCCCAACAGGATGGCAAGACAATTTGCTCTGATACCATTGTAATAACCCTCCCGACTGCAGAGTTATTTTTAGTGCAACTACCTGACTGTTTCTTCTTGGTTTTGAATATTTTGTATGGTTTATGCTTGTTTGAGGTATTGATTTAGATAATGCCAAGAATTGCCAATAGTAAAGCATACAAACACAATGAAAAATATATCGGAAATAAATGCTAAAGAGATTTAAGTCTGATTATGATAACCTTGGCATTATTTCAGTACACCTTTAATTCAATATATTAAAAATCTGATTCTATTACTTTGCAAATTCAATACAAGTCATACCCGAAATGATAGACTCAATTTATTTGAAATTCTAGAAATGATAACAGCAGCTGGTATAAATCCTTGGAGATTGTTTTTCCAGCCTTTAGGCATTTCTCCACCCAAATAATGATGCCACTTTATTCTAACCTCCCAGCCGCCCCAAACACAAGCAAAAAGCAGCACATAAACTAGGCGTTTTGGCCTAGAGAGAGAGGACGCCTCCAAGATGGGACTGTACGGCCTGCATCAACTGAAAAGTACGGCCCAACTATGGTCTCTAGTCAACAATACTCACAACAAATGATGAATCTTTGATTTCTGATTGGTAATCTTTTCAAACCCTTGCAAAAACTTTTGTATCTTTCACCAAATAAGCTCAATATTGACTACTAGATGCAACCAATCCAAAAAGCAACCTTCAGAAGTTATTTCACAACCTCAGGAAGCACAAACTTCGAAGCAGCTACGCTCTCCAAAGCTGATAATGGCAGAAATTGCTGAAACCCTTGGTTTCTTCTCCACGGCAAAACTCTTCAAAACATAAAAATCAATAATCATGAATGAATCCTTTTTCATTTGCTTTGATAGCTTATATACTCTACATGACTTAGGTCGACCTCTAGAAGCTTCTCATCATTTAAATATATTTTAATATTTATCTTTAATGCACTTTATAATATCTCATGAAATGGGCGCCCTTTTTAAAACCCCTTTATTAATGTCTTTTAAGTCATTTAATGACCCCCTTTTGACATAAAGTTAAAATATAACTTTATAATGCACTTTTTGAATAAATAATTAATTATTATTAAAGATTAACTTTAGTAATAATTAAAATATCATATCTCCCTTAATAAACATTTGTTTTCCATGCCGTCTGAACTAGGAGGTCGAATATTGCATACACAACACGTTCAGGGGCCTTTCCATAAATAGCAATGTTGGACTTCAACCTCGAGATGACTTACTATAAATAGTAAGTGTGTATAATTGAGTCCCAAAACACCAACAAAGACCAAACCTGAACAATACCTCGCTTCAGAGAAGAACAACCCAATAACTACCAAACAAGACCCTCTAACCATGAGTATGAGCCTACGAGGGTCAAAGGATAGGCTAATTAACGAGGTGCTAAGACGAGCAAAAACGGGGACATTACAGGGATATCCCATTCAATTTGATGGCTACTCCTAATTTGTTCTCCCAGAGGAGTGCATCACTGAGGTTTCCTCTGTGCATGAAGAAAAATCCGTAGTTTGTAAATTTGTAAGCAGAAATCTGAGTTCTGTTGAGATTTCCTGGTGGGTAGAGTCTTCTTGGCCTGATATAGAGATGCACTCTCTCTCTATTCTTACTAAAGATTTTTTCTTCATTTCAATTCAGTTGAGAAACAGGATCTTATTCGAAATCAAGGGTCGTGCTTCTTTCGGACATCTGGATTGTTTTTGTGCCCCTGGCAAACTTTTTTGATCCTGCTAAGTTTTATTTTTCGAGAGAACCTTTCTGGATCTGCTTCTTTAATCTTCCCTTGGTGTGTAGATCTGCAAAGTTGATTCAGCTGCTAATGGGGAAGATTGGTGTATTTTGTCAAAATCAATTCTAAGTTGGATGGTTCCTATGACAGCTATGTTAGGGTATAGGTGTTTTGAGGATCTATCATGCCCTGTTTAATTAATCTATTCATATTCAATCTTCTCACAGACATGGTTGCAATATGTGGAATTTGGGGTTTTCCTTTTCATGTGTTTTTGTTGTAATTGGAATGGGGAGAAGGAGTAGGAATGTTCTTTCTCTATGAAGTTTCAACAGAGTACAGACAAGATGCAGAAATGGATGCCAAGATAGGGGAAGCCCAATGAGGATTTTGTTTGGAAGAACCATAGTTGCTTTGTGGTCAGTCAGAACTTTGCTTCTTCTAGAGAGCCTTCAATGGCTCGTGTGGATCAGACATAGGAAATTCCCAAGTACAAGAAAACCATCACGAACTCTCTCACATGATGTTGTCATGGAGTCACACACGACATCCACCATGGCTACTCCCAGAGGGTGTAAACAAGGGCTTTCACCTCAAATTTCTCTCACAGAGAAAGATGCATTAAACAATGGCTTACACCTCAAATCTCTCTCACAAAGAGAAATGCATTAAAGCAAATCACAGAAGATCATTGATACTGAGACACTCTCTCAGCTAGTGCTTCATTCTCCACAACTCCAAGCTTGTCTCGAAAGTACACAAACTTTACTCTCACGATCACTGATACTGAGACACTCTCTCAGCTAGGGCTTCATTCTCCACAACTCCAAGCTTGTCTCAAAAGTACACAAACTTTACTCTGGCGAGAGGCTTGGTGAGAATGTTTGTCGTCTATTCATCAATGCTAATGTACTTCAACTAGATAGCTTTCCTCAATACCATATCTCGAATATAGTGGTATTTGATCTCAACATGTTTGGTTCTGTCATGAAACACAGGATTGACAGAAAGCTTCACACAGCTTTGATTATCACAATGAATGATAGTTGGCTCCAATGATTGTCCAAACAATCCTGCAAGGAGCTTTCAAAGCCACACTGCTTCTCGAGCTGCCACACAAGCTGCAATATACTCGGCCTCTGTGGTGCTCAGTTCCATTGAAGATTGCTCCCTGCTACATCAGGAGATCATCGCAGACCCCAAACTGAAACAACATCCAAAGGTGCTCTTCCGATCAGCAACACGCCCTGCCCAATCAGAATCAGAATATCCATGCAGCTCCAAGTCCACACCAAAAGAATATCTCAATCCATATCCAACTGTGCCACGCAAGTATCTCAAGATATGCTTCACTGCAACTAGATGTATTTTCCTTGGTTTACACATAAACTGACTAAGTGCACTCACTACATAGCAAATATCTGGTCTAGTATTGACTAGATACATCAATGATCCAATCAACTGCCTGTACATAGTAGGATCCACCAGATCTGAACTAGCTGCAGACTCCTTAAGTTTCTGAAAATTGGTTTCCATCGATGTAGACATGCATTTGCAATCCATCATACCAAACATCTTCAAGATGTCTATTGTATACTTCCCTTGACTCAGAATGATCTCATTAGGCCTCTGCCATACTTCTAAGCCAAGGAAGTAATGCATGTACTTAAGATCCTTCATTTCAAATTCAGAAGCCAACTCCTTCTTGCATTTGATAATGAGGTGTTCTTCTCCAGCAAGAAATAGATCATCAACATAAAGGACCAAGATTAATGCTTCGCCATCAACTACTTTAAAGTATAGGTTTGAATTAGCATCATTCTTGGAGAATCCCAAGCTTAGCAGGTATCTATCAATTCTCTCATAACAAGCGCGAGGAGCCTGCTTAAGGTCATACAAAGCCTTCTTCAATCTGCAAACATGAGACTCCTTCCCATGAACCTCAAATCCATCAGGTTGCTCAATGTATACATCTTCTTCAATTACACCATTCAGAAATGTCGTCTTCACGTCCATCTGGTGTAACTTCCATCCTTAGCCGCTACAATAGCAATGATAGCCCTGATGGAGGTATAACGAGCAACTGGAGCAAATGTTTCCTCATAGTCTATTCCCTCTTTTTGAGAGAACCCCCTAGCCACAAATCTTGCCTTGTACTTCTCAATGCTTCCATTAGTTGCATGCTTGATCTTGAAAAGCCACTTAGAAGATACAACAGATTTTCCTTCTGGTCTAGGTACGATGTCCCAAACATCGTTCTTGAGGATGGATTGATATTCTTCAACCATAGCATCTCTCCATACTTGCTGACTTGAAGCTTCCTCAACATTGGAAGGCTTAGATTCAATCATTTGACTCATCAATGCAACATAGTTCGAAAACTTGTGAGGTGTTTTGCTCTCTCTGAATGTTCCTCTAGGGGCTGCAAACTTTTTTGCCTCCTGCATTGTTTGCCTAGCCCATAGAGGTCTCTTTTGACCAACAGCAATGTCTCTAGGCCCATCAGTAGGTTCCAAAGGCTCGACTAGATCACCATCTTCTTCTAGTTCAGGAGATCCCTTTGAATCTTAGGAGTATGGTCAACTTCTATGTCCTAAGGAGTCTCATGATCTTCATTATCTATCTCCATGAAAGAGCCTTTAGATCTCTCGAATGCAATACTTCCTTCAAATGTAACATCCCTGCTGATCTCTATCAATTTTTGACCTAGAATGTAGATCCTGTAGGCTTTTGAAGACTCACTGTAGCACACAAATATTCCCTTCTTGCCAGATGGTTCCAACTTAGTCCTTTTATCTTTAGGTACATGAACATATACAGGACAACCAAATATTCTCAAGTGACTGACTTCAGGCTTCACACCTGTGAAATCTTCTTCAGGAGTCATGTTCTCCAAAATACGATGAGGGCTTCGATTCTGAACATACACAGTTGTCCTAGATGCCTCAACCCAAAGGAAGGTTTGCAGATCTTGATCATGAATCATGGCTTTAGTTGCTTCTACAATAGATCTATTCTTCCTTTCTACAACACCGTTTTGCTGTCGATTGTAGGGAACACAAAAGTTATGAAAACTTCCAGATATGTATTCACCTCCATTGTCAAATCTCAGAACTTTGATCCTCTTCCCGGACAAGTTCTCTACTTGAGCTTTAAATTCCTTGAATCTCTCAAGTACTTCCTCAGATTCTTTAGTCTTTAAGAAATAAATCCAAGTCTTTCTAGAGTAGTCATCAATGAAAATTACATAATACAAGAAACCACTCAAAGAAGCAACAGACATTGGACCACACAAATCAGAATGAATAAGATCTAAAATACATTTAGATCTACTTTCACTACTATGAAAGGGTCTTTTAGTGTACTTACCCAAAGTGCATCCTCGGCAAGTACCTTCATGCTCTTGGTTGAGTTTAGGAATTCCATTGACCATCTTCTCCATGGTAGGTAGTGCTCTAAAGTGAAGGTGAGCAAGTCTTCTATGCCAAAGCTCACACGAACTTGATGAATCATGCAACAAGGCTTGAAGTGGACGACTGCAAAATCTGTAGAGACACTCTTGTCAAACACCAATCACACGAGCAGTCTTGATGCTTGAGTTCTTCGGTCGTGTAAGAACTTTACCTTCAGAGAATGCAACTTGATATCCCTTATCCTCCAACGCTGAAATAGAGACAAGATTCTGCTTGATGCCTGGTACAAATAGTACATCACTCAACTACAAGGAGATGCCTGAATCTAGGTGAAGAAGGGAGGTCCCAACACCTTTCACAAAATAACTTGCATCATCACCAATAATGACTTGAACACTAAAATCTTTCTCCACCAAATCAGATAGATGCTCTCTAAATCCAGTGATGTGGCGAGAGGCACCACTATCAATCAACCAAGTATTGTTGTCTATAGGCACATTACTTGATAAAGCAGAATAGAATAGGAAACCACTTGAATCCTTCTGTGGTGAGATCTCACCCACATTTGCAAATGAACCCTGTTGCTTAGGTCGGGTTGGACAATCCTTTGCATAGTGACTGAACTTGTCACATCTAAAACATTGAATGCGAAAGAGGTCCTTTGTAGAAACCCCCGTTTCAGTTTTTCTCAAACTCCGTCATTTTGCTTAGTTTTGAACGCTTTTTATTGAATAAACCATTGAAGTGCAATTTTGAAAGAAATTGCACATATAAAAAATTAAATAAAATACCACACATCTACAAATGATGGAAACTGATTGATCTATTGATACCAATAGGTTTATTGATCTACTATGCTGATTACAAGCAAGATCTGATGACATGCAACTTAAAAAGCAACAATATTATTGATGTAAAAACCTGGTATTTGCAGCAGATTGTAAAACCCTTGAAAGATGTGCCCAGATCTTTGGAAAATGGCGCTTGGAAATGAAGAACCCTTCCGGATGAATTCCAAAAACAAAACCCTCAAGATGCACTCGAACAAGTTATGTGATAACCTCGAATGAAGCTAACACCCCCTCTAATAAGCAATAAATCACCGAGCATTTCAATGTACTCTTAAACTCCAAATAATCAAGATGGCTCGCTTCTCCAATGCCTCAGACAACCTAAACCCTTGGCTTCCGTGCTCTGGTTGAAGACTTGATCAATTTCCAATATTCAATAACATAATGAGCTCTTCACAATGAAAATTCTTTATATTCTCAAGAGGGTCGACTTTTTCCTCAAAAGGCATCATTTAAATAAAATTGAATTTTAACTTTTAATATTTCCAAAGTCTTGAACGCACTTTTAATTATAAATTATAATTAAAAAGTGGCCCCTCTTCAATGTTGGTCGACCCCTCAAATAAATCACTTAAGTTATAATATTAAATAACATTATAACTTTATAATATAAGCTTAAAATAATTAATATTTAATTTGACAATTAAAATATTAATATCTCCTTTCAAAATATAACTGATTCACAAATGGTCTCAAGCCGGGTGAATAAGGATTGAATTTTGCACACCTAATCAAACTATACCTACAAATAATAGTGTCTCCAATAATGACCTTACTTACTAAAATAGCAAGTCGTGCAAATGATGTCCAATGACCCCAACAAAAGCCAACCGTGGTAATTTATGACAACCGGCTGCCAAGCTCCAACAAGACCTTCTTAACCGCACATATTAGCCTATTTGTGGCTAGGAATAGGCCAAACTCTCGAACTCCGATGTACTTGCAAAAATTGGGACATTACATCCTTCTTCTTCTTAGATGCAGGGGCACCATCTGATCCTTTATCTCTATTCCTCTTGAAGTAGCCTTTCTTCCCTTCCTTTCCTTTCTTCTTCGAGGATTGAGTGGCAAGAACATGAATGTCTTCATTTGTAGAGCTTTGACCAATGCCTCTTGCAGCCAATCTTGATTCTTCTTGGATGCAATCTGCCCTCAAGCGATCAAACTTAGGAAGTTTTGATCTCCCACTGATTCCTTGAATGAATGGCTCCCAAGATGGAGGAAGACCATTAAGAGCCAACATAGCCAAATCATTGTCATCAACAATATGCCCAATGGTAGAGAGCTGATCTCTCAACTCGGTAATCTTCATGAAGAATGTGATGACGGAATCTCCTTTCGCCATCTTGATATGATGAAGCTGTTGCTTTAATGCAAGAGCTCGGCTTGTGTTGTTGATCTCATACATCTCCTCCAAGGTCTTGAATATCTCCCTTGTTGTTTTCATCTTGGAGATAATAGGCACAATGTGATCTTTCACAAAATCAACCAGCATCTTTTTCGCCTTAGTGCCATTCCTCTTCCATTGTAACTTCTCATTCTCATCGGATGGTTCGGGAACTTCGCCTTCCACGAACTCAACTAACTCATTTTCTTCCAAAGCAAGCATGACTCTAAACTTCCAAGACAAGCCTATCTTCGATCTTGAGCCCATTCACCATCCTTGACGATTGGATAGATGCAAGAAGAAATGAGAATGAGAGTGGATGATATCGCTGCTATAGAAATCTGATCACGATCTTCTTATACCTGCTCTGATACCATGTTAGTTTTTATGATCAGATATAAAAGCAGAAATTTAATTTAAATTTAGACACATAAACACAGCATATACCCTGGGAAAACCCTCCACTTGAGGGAGAAAAACCCAGCAACAAAGATCTCTCTTATATATATAAATAATGGCAACAATTCTCTTTACAATGAGGCCAATCACAAGGCCAATATTCAGCACCAACTCTAGAAGCAATGACAGATTATAATCTGTTCTTCCTTGATATCAAAATCTGCTCTTGATGAAATTCGCACTTGAAGGAATGAAATGAATCGAACTTGCTTGATGGTAAATGGATGGAAATGAACTTGTATTTATACAAAGTCTGAGAGAGGTCGCACCTCTTCATGAACAAGGTCGGCCACATATGGAAAATACAATTACAAATAAATGATGCGAATTACAAGGAAGGTCGGCCCAATTAGAAATTATATTGTTGCCAAGTGAAGCGCCTCTTCACTTTAATTATCTCAATAAATGAATAGTCGTTAGGCTATATGAATTTATTATTCATAATGAGGTGGACGTATGTAGCCCATAGCTACAACATCAACAAAGGAGACTTGAGAGTTGTTTTCTTCAACATTTCCCTTCAAATCAGGACGTTCAAGATTGCTTGAGGTTGCTTCTTTCAAGTTGCTGTTAAGTTTTTTGTTTTAGTCTTCCCCTGGTTTGTTTTGCTTGCACAGCTCTATTTCAATGGTTTGTGTTGCAGTCCTTGGGTTCAAGTATTTTGTGTGCTGGTTGTCTCTCTATAGGTAGTGGTTATAGTGAACTTACAAAGGTGATTATTGTATTCTCGGTTGGATTGTTTGTGGTTGTGTCTTTTTTGTTATGGATGAGGAACCTAATTGATCCCTCTTTAATTCATGAAAAACATATATATAGTTATATGATAAACAATATGACAAATTATAGTACTTAATTTATTATATATAATAACTTATATTGACATATATATAATGTTCTTTTTGTAATATTACTATTACAAAAAAGAATAAACTATATTAAAATATATGTATATATATATGATATAATTAATTTAATATGATTTATGTAATTAGTAATTTACTCTATTATATTAATTTTTGGTATATCGGCCGTGAAAGTTTTTGTGAACACGCTATTACAACCCCCTTGCTGTCATTGTAGTTACAACTCTCAGCATAATTACCCTTTGAAAGAAACCTCTCAACAAGTATGTGATGCTACACTAGCCCTTCTTTTTATGAAACGCCGGCATTTGTGCTTCCATCCCTTGAAGGAAATACATCCACTGCCCCATTCTGGATCTGCATGTATGCACTGCCACAAGAAATCTGGTCAAAATATGTCTTTGACATTATCAGCAACTCCTTGGGCAAAGCAACTGACACTTCATGACGCTACCATGGCAAAGGGCTCTCTAGCTATGCATAGATCTATGTGGAGTTGGATCTCTCAAAAGCTCTGCCGAAGAATGTCATCTTGAACTACAAGAACATCCCATTAAGATGCAGAAACTGTTACTAATACAGTCACTTAATAAGAGAATACCTGATAAGACAAAATTTCAAAAAGGATATGTCAAAGAAATCAGATCTAGGAGCTGAAGAGAGCAAAGAAGGCTTCACCAACCCAAAAGAAGATAAATACTGTGAGGAATAGAAAAAATCAAAGAGGAACCAAGGTAGCAAAGATCCCTCGCTAAGCATAAAAGGAATGATATGAGGGAAGGAGACTTTGGGTTTCGAAAGCAGGAAGACCATCCAAACATAATTTCATTCAAAATGCTGCTATGGCAGATATAGCTGCAGGAACCAATCCCAACTAGAGGATATATTGGCAGGCACCAAGAAATCTAAAATCTTACAATGGAGGTCATTTCTTGGAACATTAGTGGGCTCAAAGCCCCTGCAAAGAGAAGACTTCCTAAAAGGATCTAGGGAAAACACAAGACAAACATTCTTCTTCTATGAGACCCCAAAATGTTTGATCCCTTGCAAGATCAAGCCTTCCAGAATATGCAAGTTTCTTTCAAGAAGGCTAATGGAGGTTCAGGCAGGCTGGGAACCTTTCAGAATGACTCAGTCCTTATAGTCCAAGCCATCCAGTCCACATACCATGAGCAAGCTTTCCACATTCATGGCAATAGTCTTAGTCAGGATTTTGGTTCCATTGAAGATATTCACCACCACTTGAGATTGGCTGACATGAATGATTTATTTGTCTTAATGGTTTTAGAGGACCAAGCTTTCCACAAAGAGTTTCCTTGAAATCTGAGAAGTTGTGGGTAGAACACCCTGACTTTGACAACTTTGTCTCAGAATGTACAGCACTAAGATATTTTCATGTGCTCAAAAAACTTAAAAATCTTAAAACTAAGATCAAGGATTTGAATAAGAATGTCTTCCAAAACATTTTCCTTTTGAAAAATAATCTGGAAAGAGAAATCAAAGACATCAAAAACTCTATAATAAACCAGGGAATGTCAAAGGCTCCTAAAGCTTATTAACAGCATGTGAACTCTAAGCTGGAGGACATATACCACAAGGAGGAAATTTTCTGGAAGCAAAAAACTAGGGTGAAATAGGTTCATTAGGGAAACAAAAATACTACAAAATTTCATCTCTCCTACAAATTGAGATGGCTACATCATCATGCAACTAAATAAGATCAAGGAAACCCTTTTGGAGTACTGGGAATCAATTCTGGAAGAGAAATTTAAATCAGGGAAAATGAACACGACAGTTTTACTCAAAGCATCCCTTGTCTCCTAATTCGCAAGTATAATGTACCTCTTATGGCTGAGATTACTCTAGAGAAAGGTTAAAAATCTTTCTTTCAGATGAAAGGGGGCAAAGCGCCTCGCTCAAACGGCTTTCTGTCATTTATCTTCAAACACTTTTGGGATCTGGTGGGTTTTGGAACTTTGGGAGCTAGTTGAAGAATCTAAGGAATCCAAAACCATGCTCAAAGCCTTCAACTCCACCTTTTTGGTCCTTATCTCAAAGCACAACACAGCAATCAAAGTTGATTTCAGATCTATTCTTC
Organism: Sequoia sempervirens; assembly: GCA_007258455.2. NCBI lineage: Eukaryota > Viridiplantae > Streptophyta > Pinopsida > Cupressales > Cupressaceae > Sequoia > Sequoia sempervirens. The sequence continues at coordinate 19,328 of VDFB02392775.1, read as the reverse complement.
TATGCAACACAATCTATAAGGTGATCCAAAAGTTTTGGCCAACAAACAGAAACAGATTATTCCTCATATCATCTTTAGTTGACTACCTATCAATCAATAGGAGGAAAGGCATGCTCATCAAACTAGATATCTCTAAAGACTATGACAGAGTCAACTAATTCTTTCTAGGTACAATCTTGGTCAAATTTGGTTTCAAATAAAAATGGAGAAACTAGTTAAGTTGCAATAACCCCCCCAGGGTTCTCAGTCACCATCAATAGGTCAGCTGAAGGCTTCTTTCAAGAGTTTGATAGATCTAAGACAAGGGAATCCCCTCTCCCCCCATCTCTTCATTACAATGGTTGAGGCCCTAGGTAGACAAATCAAATGCTTGAAAATATGCAGAAAATTATGGGGCTTAAAGCTTCTTCTTCTAGCTGCCCTCTTACTCACCTTCAGTTTGTGGATGATACCTTGCTTTTGTACCAACTCTCTCAAATGAGGTCTGCATCATAGTTAAGACTCTCACTCGGCTCTAACTCAGCTAGCTGATTTTTTGACCCAGTCTTGGACTCAGTGTTCAAATACGACCAAGACTTGGTTGATCGAAAAGACCATGAAATATAGAGATTTTTAAGGATTTATAACTATCATCATTCACCCTTCAATAAATTAACTCTAAAGGCACAATAAACTAATCAAATAAAAGCTACTTTGATCACATACACAAGTATAAAAGCAGATTTTAACTGAAGAAAACAACATTTTTAAATATATAAACATTGTCAAGTGTTTTAGATGTACAAAACTCATGGATTATGATATTTGTGGCATCAAAAACAAAAATCAAAATATGAAGTCATGAACTATGGTAGAAAAGAGCTTGTATCCCTCAGCCCAACATTACTAGCCTATGTGGAGCCATATGCTGGTAGACAAGTTTGCAAATGCTGCTACAGCCATAGAAGCATTACTTAGGATAGGGTTTGACTTAGCATACTAGAATTATAGTTGTAATTTAGTTATTAGGAATGTAATTGGGAAAAATTCGAATGAATAAAAAAATGTTGTTCTTCCTCCTCCAAAAGTTCTCCAAACCCTTTAAAAAACACTTGAGCTTCATGCTTTTATGTTTAAGCATTTTCCTTTTTTAATGCTCTTTTTCTTGATTTTCATAGACCTAGCCCAAGTCCCAGTAATTCTTGTAACTAAGCGTTAAAGAGGGAGGAGCAACCTTTCCTTAGTATGATCCTCTATTTTGAAAGGGTTGCCCATTCTCTTTACTTAGTGTTTCCACATTTTGTTAAAAAGAAGAAAAAGGAGCTTTAGACACCTCTCATATAGCAATTACAATCAACAACTAGAATTACCCTCCTCAAATCAGTTTTCCAAGCTATCTTAGTATATTGGTTATTCCTAGTATTAGCTCCCAAATGGATTATCATTAACTATAATAGAATCCTGAAGAACTTCTTTTGGCAAGGTTGGTTGAAAGAGTGGAAGTTTCCACGAATGGCTCAAGATAAGGTCTACAAACCTATTGACCATAGTTGAAAAATCGGCCAATAACTCACAAAAATCACAGTAATCAAGTATAAAAACGTCAAGTAATCGTGACAATTACTCGCAGCCGGGTTTTGCAGAAAAACGCGCAACGATTTTTTGTGAAAACGCGCAGAAAAACGCGCTATTTTTGCTTAAAAGCGGCCAGAAAAACTTAAAACGTGGCGTTTTTTTTTAACCCTAATTTATAGACTTCAAAACAAATTGTTTGCATTCGATTTCTTCACGTCGCGCGACCCAGGGCAGAGGAAAAACGACGGCGAAAATAAAAAACGCGATGCATAGCTAAAAAAAGTGACGGCGGCGGCGGACGGGTCACAGATCTTCATTTCCAGACTGCGCGCGGACGGATCTTCATTTCCAGACTGCGCCCAAGAATCCGACGTCGTGTATATCAGTATGTAGATAAAAAATTTTAAAGTTCATTTATTTTTTTCTTACTACCAGCCGTCCGTCGTTTTTTCTCAGAAATTTTTGATACATATTTTATTTTAAATACAAATTTATAATAAATTTTAAACAAATAAATTTATAATAATTTTAGTTTTTTGTTTTAAATTTACAATAATTTTTAATATTTTATTATTATATTGTATAAAATTATAAATTTTAATATGTTTAAATTTTAGTTTATTAATTTTTCTCTAATAAATTTATAATAAATTTTAGTTAATTTTTTTTATATAATTTCATAATAATTTTTAATATTTTATAATATAGTGTATAAATTTGTAATAAATTTTAATTCATTTATTTTTCTGTTATAATTTATAAATTTATAATAATTTATTAATTATTAATATGTTATATTGTATAAATTTTAAGAATATGTTTAAATTTTAATAAATATTTTTCAAATTATTTATTAAATTTAAAACAATATTATTAAAATTAAAAATTACGTATAAAATTTTTAAACATATGATATCATTGTCTTTTTCAAAAGAAAAAACATTATTATTTAATTTAAAATTACGTCTAAAATTTTAATAATGTTTTTAAATTTAAAACATTAAAAATTAAATTTACATCTAATATTTTATTTTTTTATCATAACAATCAAATATTATATTTTTAAATTATTTGAAAATAACTTAAACTTATATAGACTTAAGTTAAAATTTTGATAATGCTCAAGCGGCCAAGCCTATACAGAAATTTGAATATGAATTTGATAATCATTCATGTTTATAGTTTTTCTTCAAAATCAACTGCTGCATGCAGATTTATTTAACTTCACTTTTTATCTCTTAATGTTTATCTTGTCTCTCTTTTGCTAGGTATCTTGCTAAAAGAATATGGCTTCTACAAGTAAAAAGAGTGGTGGCAAACCAAGAGATCCTTGCTGGAAACATGGAACACCGGGTGCAATACGAGGAGAGGTTATGTGCAACCATTGCTTCGAGACTTATTCTGGTGGCATAAACCGGCTGAAATACCACCTTGCACGAATCCCTTGTCGAGATGTTGAACCATGTACAAAGGTACCCGAAGAGGCTGAGATGGAGGCCAAAGCACTCCTTGCAGCATATGACCAAAGGAAGGAAAGTAAAAAGAGAGCAGCAGAGGCAATGGCAGCCCCATATGCAGATTTCAGTTCTACAGGGTCACAAAGGGCTACGGGAAGCTCTTCTCTTGGGCCACGGATACGAGGATTAGGATCTGGAACTGTGGGCAACATCGGTTCTAATTTTTTTGTTCCGCGTAATACTCCTGGTGCACAACCTTCATTGGAAGGTACTTCTTGGAATAGAGAGTTGCAAAATGAGGCGAAGTTGGCATGTGCTAAATTTTGGTACTACAACGATATTCCATTCAATGTTGCTTCTAGTCCTTATTGGGAAGAGTTGGTCACTGCATTGACTGTGGCAGGTAAGGGGTTCAAGGCCCCAAGTCGTTATGAGTTGAGTGGGCCATTATTGCATAATGAGGTCCAAAACACACACAAACTAGTGGAGGAACAGAGGAGAAATTGGGAAAAGAATGGCTGCACCATTATATCTGATGGGTGGACAGATGGCAGAAATAGGACACTCATCAACTTTCTAGTGGCTTCAGGAGGACAATTGGTATTTCTAAAATCAGTTGATGCCTCCAATGAAACAAAAAATGCAGAGACCTTGTGCAATATGTTGGATGAGGTGGTGATGGAAGTGGGAGTTCAAAATGTAATTCAAATTGTGACTGACAATGCAGCTGCATATGTGGCAGCCGGTAAACTTCTAATGGCGAGGCATCCCACATTATTTTGGAGCCCTTGTGCTGCCCACTGTCTTGACTTGCTCCTTGAGGACATAGGGAAAATAAGTTGGGTGAAGAATGTGGTTGAAGATGGAAGGAATATCACAAAGTACATCTACAATCACACATGGGTCCTAAGTCTCATGAGAGAGCACACTGATGGTAAGGATCTCGTGCGATCAGGAGTCACACGCTTTGCCACCAATTTTCTCACCTTGCAGAGCATTTTAGCTACATTGCCCAACCTCAAGCGCATGTTTGTGAGTGAAAAATGGCTTGAGAGTCCTTATTCCAAGAAGCCTGAAGGAGATAAGGTTAAGAAGACCATTTTTGATGATAGATTTGCAAAACAAATGGAGGAGATCATCAAAGTAAGTTTTCAAACATTTATTGATGATTTATTTTATTTCTTTCTAATATTATAGCTTGCTGATTTTGTTAATTTTTTTATATTTTAGGTGTCAGAACCGTTGGTTAGAGTTCTACGATTGGTGGATGGGGATAAAAGCCCCATGGGGTATCTATATGAGGCCATGGATAAGGCCAAAGAGGCAATTCAACATTTATATGGGTCAAACAAGACCAAATATGAACCCATATGGCGCATAATAGATCGGAGGTGGAACCGACAACTCCACCAACATATTCATGCTGCTGCCTACTTTTTGAACCCCAAGTTTTATTTCTCTCCTACTTTCAGAGCAGATGCAGAGGTTAAAGTTGACCTCAATACATGTATTGAAAGATTGGTTGGTAATGATGACCTTCGAGATCTCATACTTGATGAGATACAGAGCTATAAGAGGGTCGAAGGGCCATTGTTTTCTTCCAAGGATTGCATTCGTAGGAGAGACACTCTACAACCAGGTAACAAATTTATGTGTTTAATATTATTTTACTATTTATGACATTATGTTAATGTTTAAGTTTATTAAATCCTTACTAAGCTATAAATGGTTATCATTGCAGATTTGTGGTGGGAAGATTATGGTGCCACAACGCCTAATCTTCAAAAGGTTGCCATTCGTATTTTATCTCAGCCTTGTAGTGCATCTGGTTGTGAGCGCAACTGGAGTTGCTTTGAGGCCATTCATACAAAGAAGCGCAATCGGTTGACTCAAAAGCGCTTGAATGACCTTGTCTATGTGCGCTACAACCTTCGGTTGCATGAGAAGAAGGTAAAAGGTTTGAGTTCACATGAAGCACTTGACCTTGATGACATTGATCCATACTCAGATTGGATTGCTGAGCCTGATGAGGTCAATGTGGAACCATGGATAAGTGATGATGAGTTTGCTGAGATGGAGAGGGAGGCAGATGCAGCTGAATGGGAAGCAGAGGTGGCAGCCTATGAGGAGGAAGGCGAGCTTGGTCAGCCAATAGAGGCTGTTTCTTCACACACACAATTTGACCCTATCCCTATGGATGAGGCACCTATTGGGGCACCTGTTGAGGCTTCTATTGAGGACATTGCACCTATACCATCTACTTCAGTACCACCCACACAGCAGCGACAAAAACTTTTGAGTTTCAGTCGTAGAAGAAATTTAGGATAGATAATTTTTATTGATACTGAAACTTGAAGTTGATATGTATTGAGAAGTCGAACTTGTTTTTTGGTCTATGATACATTGATGATTGATACGTATTAAGGTTTTAAACTCTAATTTTGATTTATAGATGATGAAATCAGTAAATACATTGATGATTGATATGTATTAAACTCTAATTTTGATTTATATATGATGAAATCAGTAATATGTTCTAAAATTCAGTTTATATGTGTGGTTTTTAAGAATATTTTAAAAAATTGTGTATTTTCAAATGTTCGCATTCCATTTGGGATCCCTCTTCCAGATCCATTTCCATTATTTCCATTATTCCATTATGTTTTTCTTCCATCCCAGGAATCCAATTCCTTTTCATTATCCAGTCCTTCCATTTGCCATTGTCCATTCCATTTTCATTCCATTCCTTCAAAGAGAGAAACTTGTTATTGTCTCCTATCATATGGCTTGAGCATCCATTGTCAATGTACCATTGATTTCCTTCATCTTGGGCATGAAAGGTTGTTTGCACAAGCATAGATTTTTTCTTTCTTTTGTTGCTCTTGATTCCTTTCCAAACTTTGGTAGATTCCTCCTTTTGCTTGCCAAGGGTATCCTCCTTGTTTTGTCTATCAGATTCCACAAAACCACTTCTACAAAAACGTGTAGTATGACCATAGTTGTTGCACTTATAGTACATAATGATGAAATCCATCAAGGGATCAAAAATATTGCAATTTCTATTTAGGAATCCATAAGAACTACTTCTTGCACTTGTCCTACAATCTGCCGATTTATGACCAAACTGATTACAAAAGAAGCAATAACCAAAAAAGAGTTTTGGAACCTGGTTATGTGAGATTGCCTTGGAGGGAACGATCTTTTGAATTTGTCCTTGGGAGGAATGCTAGTTTTTTGTGGGATATCACTTTCTTTCTTCTTGTTGCTATCACTACTAATGGAGCTCTTAAGTGCATTAGCATAGCCTTTAGGCTTTTCTTCATTTATCTTCTTTGGTAATTCTATAGCCTTAGAATTTGAAACTTCTTTGGTAGTCTTCTTATTTTCTTCAAAGCCAAGACCAGTCTTAATGAATGGTGATCTTTGGGAATTGACGACATCGTCCAAAATTCTGGTACTCTTCTCAAACTTTATGCTTCTATTCAATTGAGCAGTTCTTTTCTCTAGTTCCTTTCTCAAGGAAACAATTTATGATTCTAGCTTTTCACAATCATCTTCCTTTGTCTTTAGTTGAATTCTTACTTCGTCTTCTATCCTTTTTGCCTCTTCAAGTTGAATCTTTAGGTTGATGATGGTCTTCTCTGCTTCTTCAAGGCTTTGCGACATTTTTGCTTTTGAATCACGATCCTCTTCATATTTCTGCAGTTGTGACTTTTGTTTCAAATTCCTTTTCTTTAGCTTCTTGATTTCGCTTAAGGCACAAATGAATTCTTCTACAAGATCCACTTCCCCATCCATTTCGACAATTTCTTCTTCTTTTGAATCCGTTTTTTCTTTTCCATTGTCTTCATTTTCCAAAGCGTCACTCTTTACTTCTATTTCCATGAAAAGAGTTTCTTCTCTATCATTGTCGAAGATACTTTCATTGCTTTCCTAGGATGAGCTACTATCTTCTTGGGAATAGAGGCTTTTCTTGTACTTATGGAAGTTCTTCTTTTCATGTTTACCTTGTTTGTAGCTCTTTTTGTATTGACGATGTTTGCTCCTTTTCATAATGTTATAATCTTCATCATCACTACTTTCTATTCCGACCTATAGACACTTAGCAGCAAAATGAACTATTTTACCACAATTAAATCATTTGAAAGGTAACTTACCTTTGTATTTGCTGGATCTTTTCTTGAGCTTTCTCACAAAATGGGCTTCCTTTGCATTAGATTCATCACTAGAGCTATCGTTTGTTTCGGGCTCTTTATTTTTCATCTTCTTTGAAGCTTTGAAGGTTGCTTCTTGCTTTTATGACCCTTTTCAGTCCTCATTTCATATCAAAGCCAAGAGCCATTAGATAAGTTGGTGGAGATGATGGAGCTACATAACCATTTAGTATTGATTGCCAAATATAAAAGCCAAGAGCTATTCGATAAGTTTGCATCCTTATGCTCTAGAATGCATAGTTTGTTCCATCGAACAATGGCTATATTTGAAGAGAAACCTTCTTGACTCGGCATGTGTGCTTTCAAGATCTACCTTCTAATAGTTAGACTATTCTTGAAGGAACCTGCTCTGATACCAATTGATGAGCACACATACTTATACTAAGAGGGGGGTGGTGAATTAGTGTAAGATAAGCTTTTACTTATTTAAAATCCAACAACCACAAAAATAGCAATCACACAAGATCTACCAACTAAGCAACACAAGATTTACGTGGAAACCCTTTTGAGAGAAAACCATAGAGAAAGACTACCAGGATCTGCTGTCCAAATCCAATCACAAAAATAAAATTCTCTTACAAATCTTTTGTAGGCACCAACCCACTGGAGACACCAATCCCCACTACTAAGCACCAACTTAGCAAGAGACACCAATCTCTTCTATTGAGAGGCCAACCTCTAATGAACAAAATTCCGCCTTCTTGAATCTTCAATGGATGATGATCACTTGAGTTTCGTTCATAAAATCTGCTCACAACTTCTTCACATATATTCTCTTCAAAAAGTCTGCTGAAAATAGGAATGATATTTCTTTTATTTCTTGCTTTCATTTACCCCACACACAACTTCTATTCATATCTTCCTTGTGCCTCTTCATCCAAGGGAGGCGATCCTTCAAGGAGGGTCGGCCAAGTTTGCACATGAATAAATTTATTTTTATTTTTATTTTTCCCAGGTTGGGCAACCACATCAAGAGGGTCGGCTAATGTCAAAAGGACCTCACATAATATTAATTTAATTTTCCACAAGAAGTCATCCATCTCAAAAAGGCCTAAAACAATATTAAATTGAATTTTCACAAGGAGGTCGTCCACTTTCTATTAGTTGCAGCAGTGCCATGATTAAATGATCTCATTGGAATGATGTGATCTTCCTTGACTTAGGGAAACTGATTTTCTTCTTTAATAACAGCAATATGTCCTACACTCCTTTGACATCAATGACAACAATATTTCCAACATGAGTAATGTTGATAGGTAATGTAAAAAACAATAGGAATTAAAATGTGATGAAAGAATGAACCAACAAAGACATGTGAATTGTAAAAATTAATTATCGGGAATTTACCAAAATCTGTTAAAAAATATCAAAGCAGGTGACATCATTTTACTGTGATTCGGAAAGAGCAATCATTATAGCAATATTACAACTGAAAGGTTTAGCATACACTTCATACTTATTGTAGATTGGACAGAGAAAACAAGTTTTATTACAGTTGCATGAGAAAGATTCCCTGCAGATGTAAAAAAACAGAAGATTCTGAATAAGAAAGATTCTCATTATTGTCAGCATATTTTGAAAGTGGAAGACGATATCAAGAAGCAAGCCTTTCAGCCAGTGGCAGAATTTGTATCAAAGACAATGCCTTGGTAAAACTGAGTTTTACACTAGTGATTAGGAGTATTCTGAATTCAAAATGAGAAAACCAAAAGATTTGTACACGAGATTGCATGTAAGAGGAACTAAAGACCAGTAATATATATTTGTATAGTAGTGTATTGACATCAATGGCCTAAAAGCAGGGTAACAATTTTGGATAATTGAAAATGCTTAACATTAGGATAAAGGTATGCCCAACTGTGGTTTGTAGTCTAGATCTGAAGATACTTAAAAAATGGTTGCACTTTAGGTTCTCAAATACATATGAATGTGGCAGTTTTCAAGAACTATCTAGTTTGCAATTGATTTTGTTTCCTCAAATGCCACCTACTGGTCCTCTACAGGCATTTCTCTTAGTATATTGCTAGAGCTGTACAAAAACATGATGAAATGGTGGGAAACATATCAGTGAATTAAGTTGACATACAGCTAAAATAGCTATTTTGTAATTTGTGGTTTATTAAACATTTCTTTATTAAACCTATCAACTTGCATTCCTCCAAACAACATTTGAATGAAACTCATAAAATGGATCACTATCTATAATTACATATTAAATAGATTTACATGCAAATTTTCTACATGTTAGTACCAAAATTATACTCTTATGAAAATTTTCCTGTGGTCAAGATTGTAATTAGTAATTATATAATTCTTATCATGTTATTAATGCCAGTTAAGTATCCTTCCCATAAATTACCAAGTTGTCAGGAGTTGGTGTACTTTATCAAAGCTGATAACGTTTGCAGGTTGTCCAAACAGAGGAGAGTTTATGTTGAGCTTATGCTACTTAAGTTTTCATTCAAATTTCAGAGTTAGAATTTTGTGTTGTAATTGTGCAAGTTGGTAAATCAAGTAATAATGAATATTCCTATTCAATTTAGTGTAATATCAATCTTCTACCATGCGAAGTAGCTTTGCATACTTTGGAGTTGTTGCTTGCTTTCAATCTTGTTCTTCATCAACTGCTGTTATAAGTATTGCATTTCTTGTTTTAGATCAAGCCAACTGTTGATGTGTATCCAATATCCATTGATCTCTCTTTAAATCATTGGAAAATATTCACGTTTAAATTCATGTTATAGTTTAACTGTAAAAAACAGAAAACCATGTGGTGGGTTATGTACTTTTAATATTGTGCTTCTACCTCTGAGATCAAAAGATAGATCTAGATTGTTTCTTATCATTTTGTTTACATGCGAAAGCCCCCAAAAGTTATTTTTACAGTGTGCACAATCTCTAATCTAGTTTACTTGTTTTAAATTTCAAGAATAGGTTAAATCAGCTTCCCCTACTAATGCAAAGAGGGTTATCCTAAAACACTGTTTCATATTGTGTTGTCACAAAAGTGACAAATTGAAATGTTAACAGTACAAGTGGGCACCACAAAAAGGAAAAGTGTAGAAAGTCAAGAATCAACTCATAAGGTTCGGAAGTAACTGACATAGGAGGGCTCCATGGATCTGCTAAATGATGCTTAATTTTTTAGGAGAGACCTGCAATCCCGGTGCATGGAGAAGCAATAACAGAGCCTTTTTTAACCTGGCTATGGCACTTTCTGAATAAGAATGACCCTCTCATTCTTGCCGGCATATCATGAAAGTAGAAAATGAGATCAAGAAGCAAGCCTTTCACATATGAAAAAATGAAAAACCAAAAGATTTATATATGACATTGCATGTAAGAGGTACTAAAAACCAGTAATAACTAATATAACTTTGTATAATAGTTTATCGACAACAATATCTTGAAACCAAGGTACGAATTTTGGATAATTGAAATTACTTAATCATTAGAGTACAGGTACATCCAAATGTGATTCATAATCTGGATCTGAAGATACTTGAAAAATGGTTACACGTGATGAAATGCTGGGGAACATATTGTTAAATAAAGTAGACATAGAGCTAAAATAGCTGTTCCAACATGCCTTCAAGGCTACAAATGCAAACTAGCCTTTTGGCTAGTCAAATGCCTTAGTTTATTTTAGAAAGCAATACAAGATCTTTTAGACAATATAACCAAGAAAGAGCTATCGCACTTTCTGAATAAGAATGCTTCTCTCATTATAGCCATCATATTATGAAAGTTGAAGATGAGATCAAGTAGCAAGCCTTTCACAGAGAGTCAAAATTGTTAGCCAGTGACAGCATTTGTATCAAAGCCAGTACCCTTGGTAAAGCATGAATTTCAGACTACTGATTAGGAGAGTTCTGACTTCAAAATGAAAAAAACCAGATGATTTATAGATGATATGCATGTAAGAGGTGCTAAAAACCAATACTATATTTTTGTGTAATAGTGTATTGACATCAAAATCCTAAAACCTATGTAAGAATTTTGGTTAGTTGAAAATACTTAATCACTAGGGTATACATACACCCAACTGTGGTTTGTAATCTAGATCTGAAGATATTTGAAAAATGGTTGCATGTTAGGTTCTCAAATGCATATGAGCATGGCAGTCTTCAAGAACTGTCCAGATTTCAATTGATTTTTTGTTCCTCAAATGCCACCCGGTAGTCCTCTACAAGCATTTCTCCTATTATATTGGTTGTGTTCTAAAAAAGATGATTAAATGGTGGGGAACATATTGTTAAATAAAGTTGAGACAAAGCTAAAATAGTTGTTCCAAAATGCCTTCAAGGCCATAGCGATGCAAACTAGCCTCTTGGCTAGACAAATCTCTTCATGAGAAAGCAATACTGTTGAATTTGATCTTCTGGACAAAATAAATATCAATAGCATAAAGCTCTATGCCTACTAAGTATTTCTCATACATGAATCCACATATTTTTCTTACAGAATTTCTTATCTATGTTACATAAGAACCATAGAGAGGGAAGATTTCATCCACTCAGAATGGGTGATTAATATTATATCAATGGGTTCTTCAAAGTTTGACACTTTTTCATATTTGCCAAAAGAAGTCCTACTTACTTGCCAAAAGAAATCCTCAAGCTGAAACAAATTCTCTATAGGTGGCGTGGATCGAAGGACTGAAAGAATTATTTCTGTTTCAATAAAGAAGCAACGCACTACAGAATCCGCAATCAAGTCACACATGTGTGGCTTTCCAGTTAAGGCTTCATAAAGTCCCAATGTGCTTCCGTGGGAAAAGGTTGAGTGTAGTAGATGTCTATCTGCAATACTTTTACTTTTCCACTGTATAATAACAGTTTTTATCATATTAGTTCTCAGAACACTAAAAACAAGTCAGGTGTCTACTTGAGATATTGAGAACTATCATGGAGCACAATCTACAAAATAAATTTGGAGATAGAATCAGAAATTATCTAGGGTTAAACATGAATGGTGACAGAGAAACATGCTTTTTTGCTGATTAGCATTTTTATCTTACTTGGACAACTCCATTGGCAATAAGCCATATCCCATCAGGTTTAGAACCCTCCTCGTATAATATGTTTCCCCGTAGCTTCATAAATTCTTTTGCAGCATTTCCAAGAGGCTCAGAAATGAAAGAAGGCAGAGCTCCCAGCAAAGGATGACAACTTAATATCTCCCTTACAGAAGGCATCTGAACTGATGGAGGTTTTCTAAGAAGCTTTTTCAGATCAGTCTGCAAATTGAAATACATTGCTTAAAGGATGTCGTTTAAATTGTACTATGGTCCTAATAGACAACAATGCCAAATAGCACCTCCATCTATGAGAGAATTAGGCAGCAAGGAACATAAAAATAAAATAAAAAATGACAGTACTGAGATGCATTTGAACTTAGAGGTTACCTGTACAGCATCATGGAGTTGACTCATCTCTTTTGCATCCAATAAACCAGACTTCTCAAGATTTTGAACATACTCACTAAGATGTAGTAAAACAGAATATGTTACTTGCTTTGTTTTCAAAATGCGTAAAACCTGAAATTAACCATAACAATTGTCTCAGACACAATACCACTAGGTAGAGAGCCATTTTCTTGCAATCAATGGTCAACATAGTAATCACTAGAATACATCCAGATTTGAATAAATGTTATGACAGGAAAAGAAATTTAAACAGAAAATACGTTACTATTGAGAAACCTCGGGGAAGTTAAGTCGAACATCTTCTAGAAATTGCTTTGCTGGCTCCCCTTCTGCTTCACTTTCTTGAATTATTATCTTAGCAACCTCACTCTCTCCTGCATGAACCATTGTGTTAAGAGCCAAATATCAAATGTATAAAAATAATCTTGAATTGTAACCAAAATGCACAAGAATGATACATATGGTGGGTACAACATACCTTAATCTTCAATATACTCATAAATAGAAATACCCTTAAGGTAGGGTTACACCATAGAATCTTCCTTAGGAAAGAACAACTCCAAGAAATCTGCTGCCATGAGAGTGGAACCTGCTACACTCTTCTATATTTACTACTAAATACAAGTGGCATGTATCGGTAGTTTCTCATCTAATAATCCCAAAGTTAGAAAAAACCTTTATCCCACCCCAATATACATTAGGCTTACTAAATTACCAATTATATGCTGTTCTACAAGTTACCCATTTTATGTAATACACATTACTCATTTGGCCCATCCTATCTACACATGGGTTTTGTGTATCACAAGTTTGGTACTCCATAATCCCATCTACATCATAATATCTATATACATATTGGTGAGGATTGGTTTTATTCATTTGTCCTTGGTATTTTTATTAGTTTTGGACCATTTCTTATATTTTAGGGCTAATAACTATTCTGGCCCTTGTAAAGCCCGAGTCGCAGTCCAATCCGGCCTAGGTTTGGGGTCCAAATCCAATTCCTTGTAGATTTGGGTAGGGTCCCGCCCAAAGCTTGTGAATCCATCTTGGGCAAACCCGGGGTGAATTTGGTGAGTACCTGTGCCAAAATGACAAATTTCACCTCTTTTATTCTTTTAACTTTTGATTTTTGTTTTTACATTAAAAAATCTATTTCGCCCCCAAACCCTAAAAAGTAGAAATTCGTAGAATACAACACATCTAAAAGGAAAAACAAACTCATTTTTCATATCATGAATGAAAAAAAAATATTGTCAATTGCTTAACTTATTTTCTTGCTTTCCATTGCACAAATAGAGTTAAAGATTGATCGTTGAATGCTTTGAGCCAGTTGTTGTGCCATTCCTACACATTTTCAAGAGTTTGTTTGTTGTCAATAAGATTGTAGAGGAATATTTCTTCAAAAAAGGAAGGTTTTTTGAAGTTTTTGGATTTTTTTTCCTTCAATTTTTTTTTAAAGATGAACTCTCTTGTTTTGTTTTGAAGTTTTTGGCTCGTTTTTATTCTTCTAGGTATCTATAACATAATTTTTTAAAATGAATTAACAATTAAGTTGTATTTATATATTTTTGTTTTCATTTATTTCAATTCTTCAAATGTGTTGTTTATTGAATTTGTTGTTTTAGGTATTACAATGGCAACCGGTTCTAGCTTCGTGAGCCGACCCCATTTCAAAATAGACCCAAATTCTCCCCTTTGGTATGTTGAAATGGTACAACAACTTCTAGGTGGCAAGGATTATGTTTGGATTTGTGGTGAATGTAAAGTTAAATATTCTATCTCATATAGTTGAGTGAAAGGCCATTTGTGAAAGATCCTTGCACAAGGCACCAAATTTTGTTGAGGCTAAGACGGTAATGGCATTCCAAAAGCACAAGTCTTGGCATATATTGAAGAGCAAGAAAAAGAAAATCAAGCAACAGGCCATAAATCAAACCATCCTTTGTTAAAGAAAGGATCTCAAGGGATGAAGCTCCCTCCACTACCTTCTCATTTTCAACCTACATAGGGCCATCCATTTTTGTCCACACCTGGAGAACAAATTATGGCCTTAGCACATAAGAGATCGAAGGGACTGTTGGAAATGGCATTTCACAATGAGTCTCAAGAGATTGTTAGTCAACACATAGTAGGATTTGTCTATGTGAGTGGATTGGTATTCAATGTTGTTTGCTCGCCATATTTACAACAAATGGTGAAAGCAATTAATGAGGCTTGAAAATGGTACAAGGGCCCGGGTTTTGAGAAGGTGCATAGAACCTTATTGGAAAAAAAGGTGAAATTTGTAGAGGACTCCTTGAAGCCCATAAGGTATTCCTGGGTCAAAATAGGGGCCCTCAGAACGTTGTGCAAATTATAATAGACAATGCCAAAAATTGTAGAGTAGTTGGGTTATTGGTTGAGGAGTGGTATTCACACATTTTTTGGACACCTCGTGGTGTCCACTCTCTCAACCTTATGCTACAAAAAATTGGCACCAAAATTGATTGGATCAAACAGGTGTATGCTAAGGCCGAAGAGATCCAAATGTTTGTCACTAACCACCATATGTCACAAGGCATATTTTGAACATTCTCAAAATTGGAGCTCTTGAAGGTAAGTTAAATAATAAATATGTTTCACTTTACTTTTTAGTAAACTTTTTAATTTTGTTATAATTTTAATTTTTGTAAATTTTTTTTTTTTAATTTTGATTTTCAAACAAGTTGCTAAGAGCTGTTTTGCCTCCAACACAATTGTGTTGAGACAATTTGTGAAGGTTTGTGAGGCACTTTCTAACATGGTCATCAGCCCAAATTGGTCTATATGGATGCAATCTAGCACTACAAGGGCAGCAAAGCTTAAGCAAATGATCATAGATGACAACTGGTGGGATTATGTTGAGTATCTCTTCAATTTCATTGAGCTTATATTGAACATGATCTGTTATACTGACATGGATAGGTCTTGTTTGGGTGAGGTATATGATGGCATCGACTCAATGATTGAGAAGATGAAAGTCATTATAAATGCAAAAGAGCAAGATTCCTGAAGAAAAATTCTTCAAACAACTACACAAAATCATTGAAGAGAGATGGAACAAAATGACCACTTCACTACATTTTCTTGCCTTTGCATTGAGTCCCTAATATTATAGTGTTGAGCTCCTTCCTATGGCAACATGAGTTGCCCCATATAGAGATGTTGAAGACAATCAAGGGTATAAGGTAACACTTTGCAAATTCTTCATGGATCGTGACATATGGGATACAGTGACGGTTGAGTTCATGGATTTTGCATGCTCCAACGACTATGGTCTTAATGCTCTTTGAGACAAGTATATGGTTGATGCTCATAGTTGGTGGTACTTCCATTACCAACCATTCATACACCTACAACCTCTTGAAATCAAGAGTTTATCACAAGTTTTACAAAAAAATATTTTATCTTTTAAGATTTATTTATATTTTAATTTTATAATTTTAAATTTTAAATTTTGTAACTCTTAACTCTCTAATTTTGTCTTAATAGGTTGCTAGTTCATCTAAATCTAAGAGGAATTCGAGCACATACTCTTTCATCCACTCAATAAAGCACAATTGACTACACTCAAAAAAGGCAAAGGACTTGGTGTATGCGCATTTAAACTTGTGGTTCCTTACGCACAAACAAAGTGGCTACAAAGAAGGGGATACAAGGAAGTGGGATGTTGAGCTAGAGCATATTGACTTGGATGCTTCCACTTCCCACTTTGCTACACTTGATGTTGACAATGACTATGAGCCAACTAGTGAGCATGGGAGTGCTAGTGCCAATGCCATTGACACTATTTGTGGTTCTAGTTTACCACTACCTGCATCATCTAATATGGATGGTGATGATGATATATTTAGAGACCCATATGATTTTTGATCAATGATGGTTCATTGTTGAAACTTGACATTATTGTTTTTTATTTTTTAACTTTAATATATATATCATGACATTCAAGTTTCACTAATGTTTGACTATTAATATGGTGGTTTTGTTTATTATATACAATGCTATGTGTGGTGTATTTTGAACTTAATTATTGTTGCAAATATGTATATATTTTTTATTTTTATATGTTTTTGTATGGACGAACCCAACCCCAATACTTTTTTTGACCGAACCCTGACACCCAAACATGAACCAATGCCAAGACTAGTAACTTAGTTTTAGGGGCATCTCCTAAATTTCAAGTTGGTTGGAAGCAAGACCCTCACTATTAGTCTTCTCATGGGGGATTTACCCTAAGGGAACTTTGTAATGTCCCATTTTGGCCGAGCATGAGTTCGTAAGATTAGCCTATCATGCGACCCTTGTAGGCTGATAGTTTGGATAGAGGGTCATTTCGGAGCTTGGCTCAGCTTCAGATTGTCAGGTTTTGATCAATTGGCTTTCGTTCGGGCTCGTTCGGACATTTCTAGCATAAGTGCTAATTTTAGCAGTTATTGGCAGTCAGCGTGGGACCCCTGCTATTTTTAGCAGTATGGATTGATAGCATTCAGAATCACTTCATCAGTCGACAGTTTCAGACGGCTCGTGCATCGGGTGAATACTTAGAGAGATATTAATATTTAATTGAAATAATTAAATATTAATTAATTAGAGCTTATAATATAAAGTTGTAATATTTAATAGAGCTTTAGAGTGATTTTATAAAGGGAATTAAGTAACATGGGAAGGGGCAGGTTGTGAATTATTTTTTCAATTAAAAATTATCACAGGAGACTATTGAAAATTAAATATCAAAAAGTCACGAATTATTTTAATATTCCCTATTTTTGAGGAAATCGCACTTTTGAGGAATATAGTGCATTTGCATTGGTTTTTGAGCCATTATGTGATTATTGATTTTGGAAATTGGTCAAGTTTTGTCTGAGCAAGAAGCTTTAGGGTTTCAGTCTCGAATTCCTTAGGGAACGAGCCATCTCCATTAGGCGGTTGAGAGGGTGTGAAATAACACGATCTATTGCCAGCCCAATTTCTTCATCCAGGAGGAATCACAGAGCTTCAGAGATTCTTCATCTTCAGAGGTTTATCAGTGTTTGCATTCAGAGAACATACCTAAATCAAGGCGCACCATATTTCAGAGATTGGACATTGAAATCAAGGAGGCCGTACTTAATTTATTATTGCTGCTGTTTCAAAAGGCCGTACTGCTGTACTTGGCCGTACTAGTGAAGAAAGTCGTCCTTTTTCTTCCAGAGCAAATCGCCTTCATATTCCATCTTTTGACTTCATCTTGAGGGGCGCAAATCTCAAGGGAACCTTTGTGTAGCGTCTGGCAGAGGAGAAAGGGCTTAATCATTGCAGCCATACCATTCTCAGCCGTCATTTATTGCAGCAAGAAAAACCAGGTTTTTACAATAAAAATCATTGTTTTAGATTTGCATGTCATTAGATATTTGTTGTAATTGTCTCAGAAGGTTAAATATAAATCAAGTATCAGTATTGGCAATAAATTATTGCATTTCCGGAGTTGTATGAATTTCTCTAGATTTTATATTATTTATTTGCAAAAATCGCACCTTTCATTTTTGCTCAAAAAACCCAAAAAAATCAAAAATTGCAAAAACAAACAAAAACTCAGTCAGATTCAGAAACAAGGGAAACAAGGGGTTTCTAGAGAACCTCTTTATTGTTGACTTCGTTCATGCCTTGAATATTTTTAAGTGTACATGTCCACAATAAGTGCTTGGAAAAAAACTTGTTCCTATTTCTTACGGGATTTTGGAGGGCTACCGAGAATAGAACCATGTCATGCAGCTTGTCATTAGATCCAAGTTCAGTTACCTATTCATAATTCTTTTTAGATTAGGTCTTTCTAGCAAGCAATTCTCAACCCATGATTGATTTATTGATGAGGGGTCATGGTTTATTGACTTCATGGACCATTTAATGTTATGACTTTAGTGCCATGTTATGTGGTACTTGATTATTAACATTAAAATTGACATATTCTAAGTGATCTTGGTGTCATATCAAGTAAACAATAATCTTTATTAATTTCTTTTGACAATTGGGCTAAGCACCTAGGGTTTGGAGTATGTCAATGAATAAATAGAGATCAGCCAACATTGAAAGATTCATTCTATACTTATTTCACATATTTCAGACTAGAGGTCAACTACATCAAACAACACTCATCTACTGATTCAAGGATGAAAACCCTTGCATCTTGAGATCAGAGGATGAACCCCTTATGGTTTCTTGTGGGCAATTTCATTCAGGGATTGCAATGAATTGAAAGCATTCTTTTTTATTGGCAAATGATTTTTGGGGCAACTAGAACAACATTATACAACAAGGTTAGTTCTGATTCAAGGAAAAACCTTCGACTAAGTGCTTGATTTCTAATTAGTTCAACAGTATTATTATTTTGTTCATGTATTCTAGCATATTTTTTTTGTTCCTCTATTGATGTATTCCAGCAGATTTTATCAATAGAATACAACTCCAATGTTATTGAAAGGGTCTACTTTATTTATTTATGCATTGCTCTTTTCTTCCTAACACCATTGTAATTTTAAAAATAAAAAAATTAGATAGAGTACATCACAATGAATTCAAAACCGATGTCTTGTCAGCTTGTGAATGATGGACAAAAATGAGAGAATGTTGACGAACAAGGTAAAGGTTAGATTTATTTCAAAAAACCATGATAGA
>VDFB02392774.1:0-39686 GCA_007258455.2 Sequoia sempervirens | reverse complement strand
GAGCTATTTTAATCTACTTCAGAGATTGAATAATAGAATAATTCTTGGTGGAGTTTTTTCCCGAAAGGGTTTCTCCACAGTACATGGTTGTGTAATCTTTCTAATATCCTGTCTACTTCTTCTATCATCTTTTGTCTTCATTCTACAAATGATAAAATGAATTAATCAGATAATCACCCACAAAGAATCTGTAACAATGAATACATATTTAGATCAGCAAGTGTTAAAGTTTTACAGAGTATTAAGCTATGTAAACATCTCAATTTTCAACAATGTTTGATCCTGGCAACCTAGTAAGTTGGCAAGTGAAATATCTATCTAAAGATTGGAAAATTCATGACACGTGTATACTCATGGTAATTCAGATTCTCTAAGTTCATGCAAGGAGAATTATAATGCAACAATCTAGCATCCAATTTAAGCCACTCAAATTACATAAGTTAATTATTATCTGGAAGCCTGGGTTGGTCATTTCACAAGGCAAAAAGCCCCATATGGAGATATAGCGGGATGACACATCATTACCAGATGAATAGAATTAGAATTGGTGGGGATTTAAAACCACAAAGTTAACACAAATTCAAAAATAGTCGTCAAGAAGGTTAATGGCATAGCACTCAAAGTTCATTGTGTTAATGTCAGTTGAGACTCTCATTTGCAATGACATGGATACACCAATCAGGTTGGAGAGTGAGATGATGCAAATAGTGTTCCTAGGGGCAGTTACAGACTAGATACTTAAACACATCTTCATCATTGATGATTTTCTCTCCTTGGTCACGATGAAGATTATATTGGGGAAAGGGTTTCTACAAAAGGGAGAGTTGTATCATGTGGATACAAACATTGTGTCCAGATTCTTGGCAGTATTACTAGATATAAGGGTGTCAAAGGTTGATGCAGAAAGGATTGTGTGAAAAAATTTCAAAAAATATTTGTTGGGGGGCCTAAGGGAAATTTTGTATGCCGCTACCCTGAGGGTTGGTGTCCCCTGACCAAGAGATTTGGCATTGCTTTGAGTCTTAGGTGAGGTGGAAAAATATTACCCCTTCATATTGTATCTAAAGGGCATGGATCTCGTGGATCATAGGAAAAATGCTATTGTTGGGGTAAACTATCTAAAGAACGTGTTGCAAATCATTCCAGTCCAAGACTTCAGTTGGGTTCCTACATTCAGGCCTTTTGTAGAAGAGTATGGTTTCCTATGAAATGGGTAGGCATTAATGTGAAATTTTTCGTTGTTATCCCAAATTGTCTATGTCTATAATTAGTGTTTTGTAGGTTAAGTTAGGGGTGGGTTTTCTTTCTAGGATTTTGAATTAGCAATAGAGTATGTAAAAGAATTGGTCGACAAGGCCATTTTGTATTTGTCAATGATAATCTAAAAGTGTTGCACTATCGGGGGTAGGATGTTGGTAGGGCTTGGAATACAGGTAGGAATTTCTGCAAAATGATGTTACGAAGACTATATGCAATGTAAATTTTGATATATCAATATAATATTACTCTTACGAATCCAAAAAAAAAGTATATAATTCATTATTCTTTATAATATATTTATATTTAAAGACATCAACAGAGAGGAGCATGTAGGAAGCGAGCCTAGCGGTGATCGTCTGCAAGTGGCGGGTGGGGGAGGCTATGCCCTCCCCCACAAAAGTTTGTAAATATGTGGGTACCCTCATATGCCTCATTTTTATTTGCATTAATTTCCTTCGAGCGTGCCATAGTGGGTTGGGGTTTATTCTTGATTGTGTTTAATCTTCACTTTCTTTCCATGCATTGTTGGTTTTATTTCATTCTATGCTATGTATCTTGAGGGGTTCTTGGCCCTTCTAAGCATTAATGGATGGGGGTAGGGATCCCCTGACTCTAATGTGAATGGGGATGGAAATCTTGAAACCTCACTTAACACATCAAAATCTTTCAAGGAAGTGGTGACAGACAAGGGGATTTCAATTCCTGAGAATGCAAAATTCTTGGTGGTGCCAACACGGGAGGAGTGCGAGTTTGCTACGAATAGAGCCGAGGAAGGTAAGTAGCTATCCAAGAACCCTAAGAATTTGAAACTCACTCCAAATTCTAACATGAAAAAGGTTATGAAAGGTCTAGATTAGGGACACTGCCATTTTCATGGCAACTATTGATATTAATAAAGTTCTTGCCAGGAAATTTCTTTATACTTTATTTTTAAATGTCTGGGCTAATAAATTCTTTATTCATTTAAGTTTTTGTAGGATGTTATAGCATGGCTTATTTGTTATTTTTTTAAAAATCATGATATGCAAGAAAAATCCTTGTCTAAACCCTATGGGAATCTGGGAGGGTGTGTGTTTAGAGTTTTGGCATGGTCCCTCATGGTCATTGTAGATGAGGTGTTTGCATTATCTTGCCCCAGGTGGGTAGTGGTGAAGAACCTCTCCCTTGAGTACTGGAAACTTATACCACATTTTCTTGCTCTGATTGGGGGAGTTGTGCGAGTGGATGAGGCTAAGGCGTCTCTCCCTCATCTTGATGCATGTGCCCTTGTGTCTCTAGAGCTCGAGGTAGAAATCCTTGGCAATATAGAAGTTGAGGAAGATGATAATAATTTAATTTTTCCTCTGGAATTCTTGGCCCGGGGTATCAATTCCTATTATCTTTGTCGAAGGAGGGGCATATTTGAAAGAACTACCCCATAATTCAAAGGAAACCACTTAAAGGGAGGCTGAAGGCATATGTTGGATGAAACCCTAATGTGGAATTATGGATTGAAAATTTTGGCTTAAACCCTAGAATTGGAAAAGACAACTGAAAATGTTGTCTCAAACCCCATCTCTGGTCCTTTGTCATAACATGAATCACTGCACACCCAGGGAAAAAAAAATTGCATGGTTGAGCCTAATGTGTGTCAGGAAGATAACTCCAGATCTTTTGAAAGTGGTAATACCCCTTCACCAATGTTATATTTGGACTATGGAGGGGGGATCCCTCCGAAAAACCTAATTTCTCTTGAACCCCCAACCCTAGTTCCAATGTTATCAATCTCAAAAAATCATTTGAAATCCTTTCAAAGGAGGATGGTATTTTTGAAACTAATCAGGAGGCTGCTACAACCACATCCACTAGGGTTTTTGGAATACCTTCAAGGCCTCCTAGTTCTCTCCCCATATCAGCTCTTACTAGGGATAAGTTATTAATTAAAAATTTGAATGCACAACAAATTTTTATGCAAAAAATTAGGAAAATAATATAGGATAACTTTTTAAATGGTGTTGTTAATAAAACTTCCACCCTCGAGGTTTCTCATTTTCAATTCAAAAACATGCTTGCAAAACAAGTTTGCAAAAAAATAAGCAGGGAAATGAAAAGATGGAAAATGTTAATTTGGATAGGGGTAATAGGGTCGCCTCCATGTTGAAAGACCTAATTGTTGATATTGAGGAAAAATTCCCTAAGGTCATTGACAATTTGCAAGATAACACTTCATTAAATAATCAAAGCCACCTGATGGAAACCTGGAAGGAGGCCAATGACGCTAGGGCTGGAAATTTTGTTGCACTCAGGATTTACTCATCTGACGGTGGAGCCCTAGTGCTCCCCAACCAAATAATAAATTTCCCTCTTGAATGTGACCTTGATTCTAATAAAAATAGGGTGGAAGCTAACAAAAAGCTAAATCCAATTAATAAAGATGTAGAGTCCTCAGCTCCAAAGGAAGTTACGACTCCTCCTTTGGTGGATGGTGGGACTCCAAACAATGAAGATACCAAGGAAGTTAATAAAGGTAATCCCTATACTCCTAAGAAGGATGGTAAAGCTAAGAATAATTCAAAAAGTAGCATAGAACAACCTTTGTTCACATATGGTATAGTGAAAATTAGAATATCACAAATGGTAAGTTAGATAATACTCCTAAACCCTAGGCTTATCCTGGAAGGCCAAGAAAAAATGGGAAGCCTTTATCTATGGGAAAATTTGTTCAACTTTCCAAGAACAAAAGAAAAAAAACAAGTATTGTAATTCAGTCACCTACTGCAAAAAGGCAATCTAAATTGAGGAAAGACTGCCAAAATGTTTTGAGTAGTTCAAGTGTGATCAAGATGTCTCCCCCATCTTGAGATCCCTAGAAAAAAATACATTGTAAGGAGGTTTTTGAACCTTGAGAAGCAAAAGGACATTGTCCTTCTCCAAGAAACCAAAACAATTGGTTTCACACTAGACAAATATGAAATTCATTTGGAAGGATTCTTCTTATTACACCGTGAAGCAAGAAAAAGGAAGGGGAGGTGTTGCTATTCTCCTCTCCAAGAAATGGACTCAACTTGTTCCTAATCATGGTACCTCCCCCTGTAATAGGGTGGTGTGGATCACCCTAGAAAAAGGTGTTGTCAGATTGGGTGTTCGCTCCATCTCTACTCCCAATGATCACATAAATAGAACAATACTCTAGCAATGGCTTACCAACTTGCATGATGTCCCCTGGATCTTGGGAGGGGACTTTAATATGGTAGAGCACTTGGAAGACAATTGGGGAGGAATAGACAACTTAGAAAGGTAGTGAAAGATACTTTTGACAGAGATTAAAAACTAAGTTAAAATTAGTTGACCCCTTGGAAAGGGGTAGGAAGGACTGCAATGGGGGTTTGGTTTACATGGTGTAATTCCTAGAAAGGTGGAAAAAGGATCTACTATAGGTTGGATAGATTTTATGCAAATAACTATTTCTTCAGCTTTTTGCTAAATAAGGATGGTCTTAAAGTCTGTGTATACCCTTATACCTTGTCAAACCACCACCCTATAAAATCAAGGCTAGTTACTAACAAGGACAAGTCCAAGGAAATTTAAAGGAAGGTTGAGTTCATTCTTAATACCCAGCTACTAAAAGATAGTGACTATAGAGATGCTATCACCTCTCTTAGAGAAATTAATGTGGATGTTAAAAGGTGTTAGTGGCACTGAAAGATGGAACCATAATGTTGATGCTTAGAGTAAGTTATTCCAAACCAATGTGGTAAGATGAAAGCTATGGACAATAGAAGGGAAGAAAATGAGCTCCAAGAATATCTATTTTTGGTCGAATCTAAATTTCAAGTAGACCCAAAAAATGAAATATTGGGAGAGGAACTTGCTCTTGCCAAAAATAACTTAAGAAGGATCCAAACCTAAAGGATTCAAGGCTTAAAGATGAGGGATAAATTAAATTGGCTAAGCTACAAAGACAAAGGGGTCTAAGTTCTTATTTAACTATATTAAGGAGAAGAGTTTCAAAGAGCAGATTGACCAAATTTGAGATGGTGGTAATCTATTCACCTCCCAAGAGGAAATTATCAAGCAATTCCAAGCATACTTCAAAAACCTATTCATCTCAGAAGGGGAAGCTAAAAGAAATCATAAAGCCAAAGAATTCATTAAAGGAATTAAACCAAGGAAGATAAATGAGGAAGATTTCTCAAACCTGTCAACAAGCATAACTAAGGAGGAAATAAAAAATTACATTCTCTCCATGAATAATGACAAACCAACGAGAAGTGATGGGTTGCTCGTGGAGATTTATAAAACATTTTTTTATTGGATTTGTGAAGACCTATTGCAAGTTTACCTTGAGGCTCTGAAAAAAGGTTCCTTGGGAAGAAGTATCAATAAAGGTATCATCAAGTTTTTGCCTAAAGGAGGTGACAAGACCCTAATTAGGAATTGGAGGCATATAACCCTTTTGAATGCGTCATATAATATTTTGGCCAAGGTGATAGCTTTAAGGTTGGTCAATATTCTTCCCAAGTTCATCAATAGTATTCAAACAGGGTTTATTAAGGGAAGATACATTTTGGAAAACCTGATTATGAGTTGGAAGGTTATGGAATGGTAAAGATATTGCAAGAAAAATGCAACTATGGTCCTGCTAGATTTTGAAAAAGCCTATGATAGATTTGAATGGTCCTTCTTAAGGGCAACACTTGAAGCCTTTGGGTTCCTTGATGTGTTTTGTAATATTGTTGACACCTTGTTGAAAGATGTTGTTGCATAGGTAGAAGTGAATGGTTCACTTTCAAAAGAGTTTGAACTTGAGAATTTCATCAAACAAGGGTGTCCTATAGCACCTTCCCTCTTTGTTATTGCTTTAGATGCTCTCTATTACTTATTAAGGGAGCAAACCCATTCTCGAAGAGTGAAAGGTTTAAAACTCCTAGATCAGAATGAGATAATCAATATACAATTTGCATCTATGATATTGCTATCTTTTTAGAGCTTGATGAAAGTAACATGGAAGCTCTGATCGGGAAACTCAATTTATTCTACCAAGCATCAAGTGTTAAAATCTCTAGTGCTAAATCCAACATTCTAGGGTAGGAGGAGACCCCACCTAAATGGATCAAGAATTATGATTTACAATGGGGTGGCCCCAAAAAACAAGTAAGATAACACTTGGGATACCCTTTGCTATCAATCCTAACTTAAAGGAAATGCGGTTATGGATTAGTTAAAAATTTGAGAAAAAGATAGAAGGATGGAATAGGCAGTATCTATCCCTTACTGGCAGATTGCAAGTATGTCAAAAGGTTCTATATTCCTACAGTATTTACTTTGCCTTGGTGTGGTTCTTTAGCAGCTATCAGGTTAATGAGATTCAGAAAAGAATCCAGAATTTTCTTTGGTTTGATGGTCAAGGAAAAAGAAAAAAGCATTTAGTTAAGTGGGAATGGTGCTACCTTGATAAATTGCATGGTGGGGTTGGCTTGAAAAATCTAAGGCTGCATGGTACTACCTTGGCTGCAAAATGGACAACCAAATCCATGGTGGGCAATGAACCTTGGAAGGTTCTAGTAATAAATAATATTCATCTTGCTACCCCTAAGAAAGCTAAGGCATGGAAAAGGCTGATAGTTTGTGATATTCTCATAAGCAACTATCTTATCTCTCTAATAGGTTATGTGGTCTTTAAAAGCCTTTGGAAGGCTTAGGAATTAGTTAATCATTATGCTGAGTTTAAATTGAGCAATGTTTCAATTAATAATAATTTAAATTGCCAATCCTATAGCTCCATTTGGTGGAACTTGCTAAATAGAAACAAGCCTCTTTCCCTAGTACAAGGGTGCTTTGCAAAAAAATGGAACCAAATGGGTATTCAATCCTTTCAAAACATCCTAGTTCATGGTCACTTAAAAAGTTGGGACAATCTAGTCTCTAATTTTAACATACCAAATTCTAATATAAGAACATATAATATTCTTGTGGAAGCCTGCAAAGATGCAAGCTTTCCTCTAAATACTGGTAAGGACATGGACTTAACTTATGATCTTATCTAGAAAGATGGTACTAGTTTATTTGAGGTCAAAGCTAAATCAATTTACACAAAGTTAACCAATAATATTTCTATCATTGTGCATGTTAATAATTGTTGGGGGACCTGACTAGCTAATAACAATTGGCATAAAATGTTTGGTTCTATAACATCAAAGAGCCTAAAAAGGCATGCTTTAGATGGATTACTCTGCTACACAAATTCCATTAAAAGTTAATCATACTGAAGTTAATATTTGTAGTATCTATAGAACTCCAGAATTTATAATGCATATCTTTTTTTATTGTTTCTATGAAAAATAAGTTTGGAAAAAATTTTGCAATGATTTAATGATTTGGGGCAATAATAACATAATTAACTAGAAAGATGTTGTGTTCATTAATAGGAAATTAAGTAAGAATTACCAATATTTTTGGAATTGCCTCTCTACTGAAATTTTATGGCACATTTGGAAGACAGGGAGTTAGGATAAATTCAAAGGTTGTAGGAGAGTGCTTACCAAGTCTTCAAAAAGACTCATCTTCCTTAATATTGTTTTTTGTAGGTCACAGTCACTATGGATATTTCTATGGCCAAATTCATGACGTTGATTAGTGACGACATAGTGATACTTAACAAAGAGGAGGTGAAGTATGGGAACACTTGGCACCACAACCATGAAGACTTAGAAATGTTCCTTAGAGCATTGAGGGAATTCCAAAGAGTGTTCAATGATATAGCACGTGGGAATGCAGAAAGACCAAGGGAGATATGCCATGCAAGACTTCTTGTGATTGAAGGAGCTAATTCAGCTATTGAGGAAATCAAGTCTAACGAGCAGCTTTTTGTAAGGGAGTCTGGATGGGGTGACTCTAAGGACTGTAGTCATAGCTGCAATGGTTAATCTCTCAATCTTCCACTCAAACTGGGTCAACGAACTTATATATATTAGTGTCATATAATGTTTTGTATAAACTCTACAAGCTTTGTATATGCTGACAGTATGTATATGTATGTAAGTCTGAACTTCCAAATTTTGTATGTGTATGTCTAGTAGTAGTAGGTATAGAACACTTTGATAAAGGATACTGTGATTATGAATACTATAAGTTATAACTTTTGTAATGTGACTTGAAAACTGTTAAGGCAGATGATATGTAATGGTTTTTGATACACTATTATTAATACAAAAAAAAATTATATAAAAGTATTTAATATTTATTAAATACTTTTAATTAATAATTAATATGTTCAAACTATATATAATATTATATAATATATTTAACAAATTATTTCAGATTAATTAAATAATAATATATTACCATTTATATTAATTATAATTTTTTTTATCATAATATTTAATGATTATTTTATAATATATTTATATAAAGGTATATACTATATTCACTATTAACAATTATCAATTAATTTTTATTATATAATGACATATAATATATTTGATATTAATACTAAATATATCTTATTTTATACTAAATATATCTTATTTTATACTAAATATATCTTATTTTATACTTAATAATTATTAATATATATTAATAATTATTATTAATATATATTAATAATTATTATTAATATATATTAATAATTATTATTAATATATAGTATTATTTAAACTATAAATAAAATATTAATTAATAATGATTAGATAATATTAATTAATAATTAGTATTATTCAATATAAAATATTATCATAAACATTAAATATTAATTGTATAATTAACAAATATTAATGAAAAATTAAAAAGGTAACTTAAGTTATCCAACCATCGGGCCTCACAAGACATGTGTTGTCATATTGGACACATTCACATTCCACCATATCTAATTTCTTTTCATTCTTACCCAAAATTGATGCAGCTTGTGGGATAAGAAGAAGATACAGGTAATTATATACGCTTTTGACTGGAGCTATGAACCAGTGAGGCCACAAACGGGGACCTCATCCTGGCATGGATGCACAACAACCACCACTCCCACGAGCACGATAGCCCAGCAAGGGCACAAGGCATGCGAGCACACCAGCCCAGTGAGGGAGTGGGCCCCAAACACTAATGCCTGGTACAATGGCAAGGACGCCAACAACAGTAGCAACAATGTTATGGGTCAATTCTCAAGACTTGAACCTTGGTGGCCACAACAACACCACCACTCATCCAATGCACCACGGGCTCATGCCCATAGATTATTATTAATATTAATTATAATATAATATATTGATAAATATTTTATAATATATTTACATAAAAGTATTTAATAATTATTAAAAAAATATTAATTAATAATTAATATGGCAAAACTATATGTAATATTATATAATATATTTAATAATTATTTCATATTATTTAAATAACAATATATTATCATTTATGCTAATTTATAATCAATAAAAAAGAAAAATTTGGCAATGTGCAAAAACAACAAAGGGTAGGGGGTTTTTCCAATGGCGCAGAGGAGGCCTACTAGAAGCAATGATGCCAGGGACAACCATACTGAGGCTTGCAAAATGGGGAATTTTTTCTTGGAGGCAGCCTCAGAGAAGGATTTGGGCTTAGAGCGGGTAAGGTATGAGCAATTGGCAATTAAAAATATCAATCTATCAATTGTTGTGGATGCCCTTGAAGTGGTTCTAGACTATCTATTTCAATCCAAGGTTGAATAGCTTAAGCAAACGATGGTAATTGCAAAGTTCGTGAGTATTTGGCCATTCTTAGACCAAATAAAGAAGTGGTGTGAAACTAACTGGAAGAATTTTGTTTTGAATGTGAGCCTTCTGCCTTTGGGCTTCATACATATGGTCTTCTCATTGAAGATAGAGAGGGACATGATTATCAGAGGAGGTTCATGGTTTTTTGGGAGTGCTAGGCTTTATTTGAGGCAGTGGGCTCCTAGCATTGATTTGAGGAAGGAATAGATCAAGAGGGTTCCCATCTAGATCAAACTTCATAAACTCCCACATGAGCTTAGATCGGAGGAGATCTACAAGCCCATAGGTGATTCGATGGGGGTCTTTATCCGCAGTGAGCTGCCCTCAAGTTTGGGAAGGCTTCAAGATAGAGTACGTGTTAGAGTAATCATGCATTAACTAATAATTAATTAATCTTTAATTAATTGTTAGTCTAATTTATTCGCATGCACTTAAGCTAAACTGAGGAGTGCAAAAAAAATCAAACTGTATAGCATTGGAGATATTTTTTCTAGCACCTCTAAAATTGGCGACCCTCTATTTTTGGTGGTTTTTTTTTCTAAATTTGGCAGAGATGCTCTTTTGCCTTGCTTAGCCCCTCTCTGTTGGGCTTTTTCAATTTTACACCTCAACTTCCAGAGGCCATATCTCAACCATACAGTGGTCTTTTCTAGTGAATTTTTTTTGAAATAGGGTAGAATTTTGTGCTCTTCGTAGTGGTGCATGTGATTTCTTTTTTTTTCAAGAATTCTATTTTTTCAGTGTTGTTGTTGTTCAATTCTCATTTTAGAGATTTTGATGGGCCATATCTTTTGCATTCAAACTCCTTTTGGATGTTGTTTTTTTAAAAGTTCATGTTTTTTTGTGTACTCCGTTATGGTGCTACCAGTTTCCTCATTTTTTGTCAAAGTATTGTATTTTCAGCATGTAGTCATTTTTTGGACATTATGGGTTTCCATTGTATGTACTTCTCTTTTGTAGATGCACTAACATAAAATTGTATGTACTTCTCTTTTGTAGATGCACTAACATAAAGTGTCATTCTAGTGTATATTTTTGGGGGATTTTGCATATCCTGTTGTGCCTTTTGTATTTGCACTATGATATAAAGTGCCATGGGGGGTTGATGTTTTCCTTTGGTTTGCCATCACACCTTTATCAAGTGAGTGTCCCTTCCATGACAACAGTGAATTCTAGTGATTCTTGCCTCGTGTGTGTGTGCCTCCGTTTGCACACCCTTTTATTTGCAAGTTGTTTCTCCTACATGCACTTCTTGGTTTCACACAGTTTTAGTGTACCTGTATTGGCTCTCCCTTTTTAGCATTATGGGGGGGGGTTCTACTGTTGGTGCTAATGCTTCCTTAGTTTCACGTTGGAGTGATCTATATATCTAGTTCTTGTTCCTATGTACTTTCAGATGCAATGTACATTAGTGATTGGTTACATACATTTCGGTGAGATGGATCATTTACCATATGGAAACTTTTGCATTCCTTTTTCTATAGGTTCTTCATTTCAGCACTATATCAGTCATCATTTAATAGTATTCTATAGCTTCTTTGTGCTTCATTGATGTTCTACATGTTCCTCTCTTTTTTGGGACTTTGTTTGGTTGGAGGCTTCTCAATCCTTCACACCTTGGTTTGGAGGCTTCTTTAGTCCTTCATTCATCTTTCTCTCTTTTGGAGAGGAGTTTTCTCCCACTTTGGTTTTCTCCTTTTCTCTGGTTTTGAGAGATCTTTTCTTTGTACATGGGTACCTAACTAGGCCTTGTTTGTTGGGACCCATCATGCATTCCCTTTTTAGAGTTTTTAGCTACTCCCTATGTTCATCTTAAGGAGGGGTGTTGAGTAACCATGCATTACCTAATAATTAATCAATATTTAACTAATTATTAGTCTAATTTATTCTCATGCACTTAAGCTAAACTTAGGAGTTATTTATTAAGTTAACTAAGTGTTTTTCTATTAACTAAAGTGAGCAATTATTAGGGTTGCTCCTATATAGCACTCAACCCTCATTGTATTATCCATCTAGAGATTTACTCTAGAACTCTCAACCTTTGAGAACTATTGTTTTCCGTGAAAATTCTTTAGGTTCATTTTGTAGCTTTTTCTTGTTGAGGAATATTGCACATATTGTTTGCAGATCTCTTACATGGAAGGTGTCTTTTTTCATTGTTTGATCTTGTGGCTCATGTTTTTTGAAATTCTAACAATACACTTATGTATTTGTATGGACTTGAGCAAACCAATCAAGCTCTCTCTTTAGCTCTCTTCGATGTTGGGTTCTTGGTCATAATCGATTGAGTATGAAGGTTTTCCAGTGAATTATTTTAGGTACGGGAAAATTGGGCATATGGCAAGGTTTTGTAGCATTAAGGACCCAAAAAATTCAATGGATTTGGAGGTCACCACTAAGGAGAGCCCATGAAAGGGTGATAAGACTACCAGCTTATCCAATAAGGACTATGTGAAGTTGAACTTGCTTCTAAGCACAAAGACTATGTGTCATGAGGTGGATGAAGTCAACCACTCAAATGGTATAGGCGGTTTGTGCAAAGACTCGGGCCTTCCTAACCCTAAACCTTTGGGGTCTGCAAGAGGGTGTATACCAAAATTTTGTCCTCTATAATCTCTCCAAACACCTGTTCTAGAGAGTCTCTGATCCATCCTCAAGATGGTACATCTTTGGATGATATTACCAATGTTCATAACAAAATTGAGTTATGTAGTGGTGGTGAACACAATGAGGGCCTTGAGGTCATAGATAATCAAACTAGTCTAGGTAATCAGGTCGATGACCAAGAAAATGGTTGTAGCATTGCCACTACAAGGACTAAGAAGTTTGTAGGAAAGCCCTCTCTATCTGTCAACATTGGCGGCTCCAATACTAGGTGAGGAAAACTGACGCTTACAAGACTAAATCCAAGGCACTAGAGGATTTAGACAATGGATCCCAATTTTTGATGAGGAAGTTTGTCACTCTTGGAGGAGAGCACCTCCCTACAGTAGGTCATCCATGAAATACATTAGTTGGAACATTAGAGGGCTTAACATCCCTTATATACACTGTTTGCTGAAACAATTAATTGAGATTGAGACACCAGACATTTTGTTGGTTCGGGAAACCAAATTGTGTGGGGGCAATTTTAGGGAGTTGATTCATAGAATATGGAGAAATAGGGATGGGTTTTCCTAGGATGTTGTGGGTTTAGCTAATGGCCTTGTGATATTGTGGAATACAAACGTCTTTTGTTGCTATATGATCAAGTCCAAACAGTTATGTCTTTCTTTCATATGCAAAGATGTTAGAAACGGTTGTCAGAGGCTTATTTCGAATGTATATGGCCCTAACTCTAAATTTGCATGTTTGGAGGCTTGCGACTACTTATGCACTTTCAAAATAACCATATTGAAGAAAATTGGGTTGTTGGTGGTGACTTCAACGCCACTTTGGCCCTTGAGGATAAATACGGTGTGTGGGCTTTGGCCAACAGTGGGTCCATATCCTTTAGAAGTTTCTACAACGATTTTTCTTTGCTAGAAATCAGGGCGAGGTCCAGATGGTTTATGTGGAACAACAAAAGGGTGTAGTAGACAATATATAGTGTAGGCTTGATCGTTTCTTCCTAAACTCGGATTAACTTTTGGAGCTAGGGGGTTTTTTCTCTGAGGTTCTTCATTATGGGGGTTCTAACCACTAGCCCATATCTCTAACTTTAATCAATTCTAATAAATCAAGAGGCATCCCTTTCAAGATGGAGTCCTTCTGGTATGAGCACCTTGAGTTTGATGAGTTGGTTGGCCAGTGGTGGAAGACTAATATTAGAGGATGCAAGAGATACATCATTCATAGCAAGCTTCAAATAATTAAGAAGGAAAGAGAGTGGAATAAGGAGACTATAGGCAATCTTTTTGACAACAAGCATAAAGTTGAATTGGAGATAAGAGAGGTTGAATCGGCTATATCCTTTCATGGGTATTCCCATGTCTTCAAAGAGAGGGAAACAAATATCTTAGTCAATTTGAATCACATTTTAAGGATGGAAAAGATTTTCTGGTAGCAGAAATCCTAAGTGAAATGGCTTAGGGAAGGAGCTAAAAACACAAGTTTTTCCAATTGTCAACAAAAATCAGGATGCAACACAACAAGATATTGAAAATAAGGGATTTTGATAATGTCATTGTGGAAGATATTGAGGCCATGTACGTGGTGATTGTTTGTGCTTCTTCAATGATCTTCTAGGCTCCCAAGTCAATTTTGAGCCCTTTGTTCAAGAAGAGATGCTCGGCTACATCCCCAAGCTCATCACCAAGGCCCAGAATGCCACCCTCCTCGCCCCTTTCACTTTCGAGGAGATCAAAAATGTTTCCTTCTCTCTTGGTGCAAGGACGGCTCCTAGGTCAGATGGCTTTCAAGCTGAGTTTTTCCAAAGGTACTGGACCTAGTTGGAAATGATGTGTGGAGGATTGTGGAAGAGTGTAGGGTTCGCAAAGCAGTTTTAAAATCATGGAACATGAATTACTTGGCTTTGATCCCATAGGTAAAGGACCCAGTGTCTTTTGACCAGTATAGGCCTATTGCATTGTGCAATGTGATCTACAAGGTAGTTTCTAAGGTTATGGCATCCAGGCTCAAAGAATGTTTGAATGCTATTATTTCTGAAGAACAAAGTGACTTCCTCAAAGATAGACAGATCTTAGATGGCATCATCACTGCTCATGAGGTGATTCATTTGATCCACCTAAAAAAGAAAGAAAGGATGCTTATAAAACTGGATATGAACAAAGCCTATGATAGAGTTCCATGGAGCTTCTTGATTAAGGTCATGAGGAGATTTAGTTTCAGCAAAGCTTAGTGCCAATGGATTCTTAGTTGCATTTTTATGCCTTTGTATGCAGTTTTGATTAATGGTGTGCCCACATATTTATTTAATGCTAAGAAGGGGCTTTGCCAAGGAGACCCGTTGTCCCCTTTCCTTTTTCTTTTAATCACTGAGGTCTTGGGGTGGAAGTTGAAGAAAGAGAAGTGTGATGGAAATTTGGAAGGTCTACAAGTCTCGAGAGGATTTGAGAATATCACCCATATGCAATTTGTGGATGACACTCTCCTATTCGACGCTGCCAAGGCAAGCGAAGCACATTCTTTCAAAAGAATCCTCACCAAATTTGAGATTGTTGTTGGGAAAAAGGTGAACATCTCCAAATCTAAGGTCTTCTTTCTAAAGGAGGGCATCATTGACAGGCTTGTAATACAAAGAACCCTCAGTTATGATATTGACTTTCTTCCTAGTAAATACTTGGGCATGCCTCTAACCAACAAGTAGACATCTGAGAGGGATTGGAGCAATGTTACCAATCATATGCAAATAATGTTGGCTTTGTGGAAAGGTAAGTGGTTGCCTTTGGCTAGGAGAATTACACTCATAAGGGCCTCTCTTATGGTTTCCCTGGTTTACACCATGTCTTTCTTCCAAATTTCGAATAAGGTGGCCAGATATCTAGAAGGTGTGAAGAGGATTTTCTTATGGAGAGGCGGCAAAGAGAATTTCAAATACAATCTAGTCAAGTGGGATGATGTTTGCAGGCTGGTCAAACATGGGGGGTTGGGCATAAGGAAAAGTAAAGACATGAATTTAGCTCTTGGCACTAAATCGGTGTGGAGGATCTATAATGAAAAAGGGAGGCTCTGGAGTCGGGTCCTTCAGGCCAAATATCTAAACAACAACATCGATAATTTGTTCTCTTGTGATCTATCAAAGGGCTCATGCATATGGAATTTCCTTAAGGCTGGTTTCCTTGTCTTGAAACCAGACATGGTGTGGAAGTTGGGTAGTGGGGAAAAGATTCGCTTCTAGAGGGACCGTTGGCTGGGCGACAAGGTGCTTTGTGATCTCCCTTTCTTTTCCCTGATGATGACACATTTTGAGGCTATCTTAAGTGAATGATTATCTGATTACACCAAGGGAGGAGCCCCTCCCTTCAAGTGATATCACTTTCCACATCATTTGTGTGGGTCTACTAAGAAGAGTACCTTCAAAAAGGTGAGTGAGGTCATCAAGGAATCCATGTGGTAACCTTTTGTAGTTCCACGGCTTGAAATGGGACCTACCTTGAAGAGCTTGTGGACCTGCAAAATCAATTAAACACATCCACATGTTGCCCTTCCGCAATTTCACTTTCAAAAACTAGGCCCTCTTTAAGGAGCTTGCGAACTCACAGAACCATACCCAATGCTGCCAAGTGTTAACATTTATGCAGTTCCCCACCTTCTGTTGTCTTTAGTGATCAAGCTTTTATGGACATGCGGAAACCAATGAGAAAGAGGACAAATTTCACCCTTATGGGCTTTTGTTGCTTCCCTTTTCCTTAATAAAATATATCCCATATACTCATGGAAACAAATAGAAACATGACACATGGCATGCAGTGGGTTTGCTAAAGCCATTAGCATGGATTCACTAAAGTTACTTAATTTGCACATGCGGTAATTCAAACAAATCAATCACTAGGAAAGAATAAAGGGGGATCGATAACCTTATGATAAAAGAGGCTTCATAGATACCTTAAGGCACCAAAAACTAGGCAAACAAGTCATTAAAAGATTATAACAAAAGTGCAAGGGGCAGGTAGGGTTTTTCAACCCTAATGCATAGGAAGAACATTTTTTTACAAAGCCCTAGCAAGAATGACAACAATTTGCAACTTTTGAGCATAAAATAGGGAAGAAAGCTAAAAGAATTAACAATAAACTATCAGAATATTTCAACAAATTATTTAAATTAGGTACAAATTGAGTTAATTAAATAATAATTAGATGTGTTATTTGGTTAGACTAATTAAATACTATTTATTAAATTAGTTAGAACATCAAATTAGACTAAATAAATAATATTCCTTTAATTAATTGGTGATGAACTAGAGTAATTAAATAATTATATTATTAAATTAATTATGATGACGAAATAATATGAAATGATGTTATAAATCAAAGAAAACTAAATTAATAACATAACACATTTAAAATGTGGTAAAAATACTACTAATTTTTTTATTATAATCTCTTGCATAAATTCATCAAAATAACAATAACTCTCTTTCATGGTGATACCTCAACCACTAGCTCTCTATGCTTTTATATACATAAGGCAAAGGCTAAAAAAATGATTTGGAGAGTATTTATCTAAGAGAATGAATCTACTTAAAAGATAGTTAATTATTACAACACAACTCTTTAAGAGTAGTTAACTAATATAACACATCTACTTAAGATAGAACTTTACTATTAATACAAATAGCATGCAAATAAGTGAGCATTAATTAATGCATTATCTATGATTATTATAATGAATATACATGTGTATCTTAAAACCATACAAGAGTGTATGATTAATTAAATGAATTAATAGAGGATCATTAGGATCTCTAGATTCTTCCTAAATATTGATTATAATGAATACCCACCAAATTGCTTAATCAAGATCCTCCAACATAGACAATTTGTGACATTTTATAAGATAGTGTGATTACAAAGTTTGTCTACTACTAAAAGCAACAAGGAGAGTCAACATGAGTTTGAAATAAATCTAATCATAATAACTAGTCAACTTCACAAAGATGTATAGCTTAGAAAGTTTTTTTTGATGCCTATAAGAAGTTTAGGGCAAAAGTTGCACATGTTTGAACCTTTGAGGTTGCTCAATGCACTCTAGAGTTGATGTGGATGCTAAGGTGGAATTAAAATTAAACATTTATAAATTTGACCACTATAGAAGATGCATGTATTGGGTATGACACCCCTTAGAAGGTGGACCCATTGATAAATGAGACTAGTATATTTTATAAGATAGTGTGATTACAAAGTTTTTCTGCTACTAAAAGCAACAAGGAGAGTCAACATGAGTTTGAAATAAATCTAATCATAATAACTAGTCAACTTCACAAAGATGTATAGCTTAGAAAGTTTTTTTTGATGCATGTAAGAAGTTTGGGGCAAAAGTTGCACATGTTTGAACCTTTGAGGTTGCTCAATGCACTCTAGAGTTGATGTGGATGCTAAGGTGGAATTAAAATTAAACATTTATAAATTTGACCACTATAGAAGATGCATGTATTGGGTATGACACCCCTTAGAAGGTGGACCCATTGATAAATGAGACTAGTATTTAGCATTTATTATAAATATGTTTTGGCTTCTATTTGTATGATGTATGTGTATATGGATGTACGTGTGGATAACAAAGTCTATATATGTTTAACCTTTACATAGATATAGACTTTTACCTTGTGGTAACTTATTTATTTGGTGACACCAATGTGTGTATGCTTTGGAACAGGAGTGGCATGTTCTTTTTTTATTTTTTTCTCTAGCGGTGTTATAGGTTAACTATGACATTATCCTATACAATTGGTTTCTAGGAATGCAAGATGCAAGGGAAGATAAGTGGGAATGAGAAGTATCAAGAAGTTTTGAAATAAGTTCATAATAGGCAAAAGAATGATCCTAGTCAAGATCGACCATAAATTAATAATATGTAACATCAAGCAACTTCAACTCTATATGTGTTTTGTATGATCTAATAGGTTAGGCTTGGGGTAGAGGATTATGTCCCCAACAAGCAATGGCTTTTTTGTAGGTAAATTAGGACTTTTGATTGTTTCATGTGACTTGTGGTGTGTTTTTTAATAGTTACTACTTTTTTAATGCAAGTGGGTGCTTTGATTTTTTCCAATGTTTGTGTGGATGTGCTTTGGCATTTTTGGAATAGGGACCCCTAACCTAGTCTCACACTATCAATAAGAAGTGTTGGCTCATCGCAAAGGACCAGATTAGGCAAGTAAGTAGCCAAACACAACCAATTGGTTACCTACTTGCCTCTAAGACTTCTCACTTCAACACGGATAATTAGGAAGGTTGCTTATGGGCTTCTAAAAAGTACTATAGACTTCACTACCTAATGTAATGAAATCAAAAAATAATTGCATTGAACTATAATCAATTTAATGCTCAAAATTTACTAGGACACAGGGGTAATTGGTATATGATAATGGGGATCTCATGACCTGGCATAGTTAGGCAAGGGACTAGCAACCTATGGCTCTTAGTAGGGTGAAAATAGGGAAGAGAAATCATGTAACATAGTATGATGGAATGAACAAAATGCAATGCAAACAGTGTATTTTTTTTTAATTTATATGTAATACATTAAGGTGGACTGCATTGACAATCAAATTCTTCACCTTCATTATGCACAAATGAAAAACACAATTCCCCAAGTTCTCTTTGACTAGGTATGGGCCAATCCAATTAGTTCTAATTTTTTTGCCTTCATCAACTCTTTTGTCAATTGAGGTATGTCTTTTTGTTCTTGGACTTTGGTACCATTTGAGGTCTTGATGCTAAATTCTCTCTTATCCTTAAGAAGGTGCTTTGATGAATCAATGTTTAGTAAGTAGCCCCTTCATTGGAAAAATGGTATTTCAAGATTTCAATATTTTCTACAAATTTTTTCAATGTGTTTCTATGATACTCGACATATCATAACAATTTACGCACTGTACAAAGTTTGGGGTTCTTGTTGTTCACTAAGAATGATAAAAAATCATTAGATCCTTGTTTCAATGATA
Source organism: Sequoia sempervirens (assembly GCA_007258455.2). NCBI lineage: Eukaryota > Viridiplantae > Streptophyta > Pinopsida > Cupressales > Cupressaceae > Sequoia > Sequoia sempervirens. The sequence continues at coordinate 20,092 of VDFB02392774.1, read as the reverse complement.
CAAATCCTTAGATCCCCATTTCTATGAGAGTGTGTGTCGGGTAGGAATATATATTGTCTATATAACGTTATGATTAACATTTTTGTTGTTCCAATTGTTACACAAGTCATTGGCATTCTTGAAAAAATCACCTTACTTCATCTTCATCTAGCAATCCTTCTATTCTTTCAAGATAAAGTTGGATTCCTTCCAAGTCCTCATATAGTGGTGTAGCATTCATATGTATCTTGTTTAGTTCTCTTATAGGTCCTAGTTCTATTTCTTTATGGTCTTGATGTAATATTGGGTTCCTAATCCTCTTCTTTAAATTCAACATTGAATTATACCATATAAATATTAATTTCACCAATGGTAATAGCCACCATGCTACAAGAAGCACAAATTTCCTATGGAGTGAGCATCAAATAGAAATCTAAATTGTTTGTCATTTTCCAACAATTTGGTTATTTCAACAGTTGTTTTGGAGAGACAATAGCAACCCCTTTCAAAATTTTACCCTTTTTGAAGGTGGTTGTTGATTCTAGGTAGTCTTTTTAGGTTCGTTCATTTTTTTTATGAGGATGGTTTGCAAGATAGGCTTAAGGACCATTATCTTGTTGGTGGACATTTCATAATCATTTGTTATTCCTTGCCTCTTATTGGCCATATCCTTCTTAACAATCTCAAATGAATTTGGATCCCCCTTTACTACCAATATCTTTCCTAAGTGCAAGAATATGATTTCTTGAAATAATGTGGAAGGTATGGCTACCATCTTGTGTATCCAAGGTCATCCTAGTAGTAAATTGTAGCTCGTGTATTTGTCAATGACCTAAAACAAAGCAAGGATCATCATGGGATTTAAAGTAACTAAAAGGACATTTTTTCCTATTTTTGTGGCTTTTAAGTTATCATATCTTGGTAAGGTGTCTTTGCATGAAGTAATGTTTGTCTCACTATAGACCATTTGTTGCAAAAGGGAGAAGGGAATGATGTTTATTGTGGCACCGTCATTGACTAGAGCTCTCATAATGCACGTACCATAAATCCAAACTTACAAATGCAAGGTAGGATCTCCTCTTCTAGTTATTTTAGCCTTTGAAGGCATATGTCTAATGCTGAAGAAGAAACCTGGATCTTGCAATTGGGAGTTTAATGGATTGAGATCTAGATCCACTTGATTGCCTTGCTCATCCAAAGGCAAGGATATGTGATTTACATGTTTTAATCCAATCACTTCCAACAATGTTGCACAATGGGGCAAAGAGTTCCTTAGATCAATAAATGAGATTTGTGCAAACAAATTAGATCTATTAAATCATAAGGGCCTATTGGGTCAAGGGTTGATTAAGACACAAATTCCATGCCCATTATATTCATGAACATTGTGTTTAGTTTGGTTAGTTGTTTGGACACGACCATCTTTGCCAAGTTTGACTAAACATCTTTCCCTGTCCCCTTATTCCCAATTGGACAGGTTGTGAGATGATTGTTGGACTTGACCTTGATGAACAAGGGATAGATGAGCCTTGTTGCACCATGTTGTTACACTCATGGACTTGAAAGAATTTTGATAGATCGTTAAGTTCAAGTTTTGAGGAGCAATAAGACCTTGATTGTTATGTTGGTTAGGGGTGTTTTGTGGGTGGAGGAGCATATTTATAAAAGTCCTTGTTCTTTAGGTACTCTTGAAATGAACCATCACCTCTATAACATTTGTGCATCCACACATTACCAATGACTGAAGGACAACATATTCTTCATGTTCTTTGCGTGGCCTATTACTTCTTGCCCTGTTGCTTCTATATTGGAGCACTTAATAGACATAAATCTATCTCCATTAACATTATTTCTTAACCTTCTTGCTACTCACATATTTGTTTCATTCTCAAACCGAAATTGAATCAACCACCTTTACACGTTTCCATACATTTGACTATCTACACATGTTTCCACACATTCCCCTCATTTATTAGTCCATAATTCCACATACATTCCTAATCCCAAGAACTCACTTTTCCCATCCTAGGCCATTTTCATGATGCACATGATCAAAATCTCAAAATCTCACATGACACAAATCTGACTCAAAATTCTAAATTTTGAAAATTCAAATAGCTAACTCCAGTCCTTTCCTCATAGCCATTGGGAGTTGACTCAGTACACATTTGTGTGACAATTCATTATGTTGTGGTATTTAAAGACATTCATTTGAGCATTAATTCATAGCCAAAAAATCATTTGAAAATTCTTATGCATTGAAGAGAAGAATCATTTTATAACAATTAGTTCAGAGTATTAAAAGGAATCTAATCTGCATCAAATCATTTCAGATACTTGCATGCCTAATTTTTGTCTACCAAAATTCGCCAAAGGCAGTAAAGCTGGTAAAATAAGGGTTGACTAAGGAAAACGTTGTCACAATGCAGCAATTTCCCCTTCAAATTTATAAATACAACCAGTTATTAAGCAGCAGCAGATCAGAGGTTGAAGCGAACTGGATAGCATAAGTGCACATTTCACCAAATCAGATCCACAGTTTACAAGGCAGATCTGTGCCACTTGGAATTGATCCAGAACAAATAGCATCAACCTGCAGAGAGTTCTAGGTCAGCATAGTATTTCAGACAGTTAACACATCAAGAGCACCTATTTTTCTGTACCTAATGACTAAGTTTTGTGCAGCATCAGACTTAATTCTCCATCATAGTTCCCACAGATAAGTACCCCATTCCTTCACATTTAATTTCTTAAATTAGCACTTAGCTATTCTGATATTTACCCAGCTCTCATTTTTAGGTTAATTGTGTGTTTATTGATGGATAGCATTTATTAAATTAACCTAGATAGCACTATTAGGGAAAAGTATTTTTCCTTTGCAAATTTATATAACCGTAAATTTCCAAAAACATGACTCGTATCTTAAAAGAAAAGCTTGAGAAACAGATACAGATCTTTGGTTTTTAATAAAGAAAAACTATCATGTGCGAAAAATTCACAAGTCTTTAGATGGCACTGTCAAAGGCTTCCTTACATCAGTCACTAGCCAGCCTCAATACTCAAGGGTCAATCAACTACTTTGTTATACTTCTTAAGCAACAAGTATGCGGACAATGAATCACAAATCGTGATTAAACACAAATCAAAGCCTAAAGTTTGAAATATTTGTATCAAAATAAGAAGGAATGAGCCACCAGATGGCATTTCAATTTCTTATAGCAATGTCAACAGATTGCTAGAACTCACCAGCTGGGGAACTCCCATGAAGATTTCTAAATTCTTGAAGACTTTGAACTTGTGAACTGTAATGTATGAAGATCTTGATTGTTAACTCACCTCACTAACAGAGTCTATAAAATTATACAGGCATGACTTACAATAAGTACTGTCAATCAACAAGGTGAGAGAGTCAAGATGCTATTCTTTTCCTCAATTCATTGGGCATGACCACTTTTAGCGTCGGCAGAGTAAGTAGCTTTGGGGGGGCTTGGTTGTACAGTCACCATACTTGTCAAATCATCTACTATCATATTAATGCCACCCACCATGTCCAAGACCATATCCATCCATGTATCCACTGCCATGACTGTGCCCATGGTCTCCATCATGATGAACATGTTGATGGTTATGATGGCTGTGATGATTGTCATGGCTTGCCTCGTCAAACATTCTCTGTATATGTTCTGGCAAAGGCTCCTCCATAACAGTCTTAACAGTAGGTGGTAAGGTAGATATAAATTTTGCAATAGCTTCTGTAATTTCCCCTGCTACATCTTCCTGGAAAGTCATAGAAGACGAGAGTCAAAATGTGATCAAAAGAAACTAGGCAAAGCATTCAAAAAAAGTGCCAAAATGTGAGCAAAACAAACTGTGCAAAATATATACTGGATTCTTAGGAGCACAATCTAGAGCAAAGCTTCAGTATTCATCTTCCGCCCTTGAGAATGAAAATTCTCTCTTAGTCAATTTGGCATCATAAAACTCTACTAAAGTCTCAAGTATGGAACATTTCAGACATGTAATCACTTTAGACATTTAGCCAACCTCAACCACAATGCTTATGATTTTCCTAAGTTGTAAATACACCTTTTAGTTTGCTGCCATGAACTAGATCTGAAAAAGTCAATATGCAATTACATAAAACCATAGGAAACCTTGTAATTAAGAGCAAAGAACCGTATATCCGTCCAAATATCTCAATCAACAAATATCATAAGGGCTGCATTCCCACGTATTGTTGAACTGCTTTTAATTCCACCCTATTTATACCTTTGGTGGATAAATGTGTGATATGAAATAACATTATAGCACTGACTCAATTGCAACATAATAATCTCTAGTTTCTGTATACAGCAAGCTAGTTGCATCAGCATTTTAAATAATTATTATGGTAAACATCATAGGTTAGGGGGCAGTGCCCCTGGGGTGCGCATCAATGCGCCACAGTGCAGAACCAACTGTTAGGAAAGATGAACCATCGCACATAGAAGGCCAACACTTTCATCTTTCAGAACAATTATTTCTTCTTTACCTCTGTGCATTTGAATTAGTTAAACATATATCCTTATGTCTTCTGAGAAAATGATACGTAAAAGACTAAAAGTTGTTAGATTAGCAAGCTTGTTAAAAGTTATATATCTCTTTCAAGGTGTGGATGAATTCATGTTATTTCTGGTTTCTGATTTCTATTCACGTTTTGCTTATGCAGAAACTCATTGAATCCGGCAATTTTGCATGTTTTCTACCAGAAATCTCCTGTAATGACCAATAGGAGAAATGAAAATGGCTTGATCTGGGAAGAAAAAAATACATACCATAAAATAGGATTAAGAGCCTGTTCCCAGATTAACACATTATTAAGGTGTCTAAACCGTAGGTGGCAATTTTACTTGTGACTTCTGCTTTTAATGGAACATGTTGCTAGAAGGTGGCTTCTTGTTTGTATAAAATTTGAGGTCAGAAGCAATAATAGCTAGAAAAAAAGGTCAAAGAAATTATGAGACCCAAAAAGTACTCGGGAAGAATTCAACAATATCCTGGGATTTTGACAATTGATGAGCTAAAAAGTAAGAAATAGAAAATTGGAAATCAAAGTTATATACAATGGGAAACTTCAACTGAATTGAAAATCTTTTTGTGCTACCCTGAATTGCAAGGAAGAGCTTGAACAGATGGCATGACTGTTTAGATGGCGAGAGGACCCCATGTAAAGAACAACGTGCTAGCTTTTTACTTTCAGGTGAATTGATAAGTATTCCTCACATATTATAATGGTCATCCTACTTGACCTCCTGCAATCAGTAGCTCACTCAAAATTTCAGGTGAATTGATAAGTATTCCTCACATCTTATAATGGTCATCCTACTTGACCTCCTGCAATCAGTAGCTCACTCAAATTGGACACTCCCGCACACATTCAAGTAAAGGAGCTTCTACATAGATTTCAAAGATGTGAATTAGTAACTCTACCAGCCATTTTTATAAGCGTGGTAACAATTTCAGTTGTAAACTTCTAGTTTTGGTCTAGCGGCTGAAATTAAATAGTAAAGACATCATCTTGAAAGTTGAAAATCAAAGTGTGCTGTCATATATTAAATGACAGAATATTGAGGTCCACGATTCCGCTCCTTCATAGAAGAAAACAGTTTTGATTGTTGTAAGGAGCTCACAGAAATTATATGAAGAACCTACCCAAAAGAAATTCCATTTTAAGGAACAAATGCACACATCATCAACAATAATGAGACAGGATCCAAAGATATCCGATGCACTCATGTATAAATTACAGAAGGGTGAACTAATAGGGTAGAAGTCTCCATGATCCAGCATCTGAAGTCAAAGATGCAAAATTGCAAATCACCAAAGTTAAACCTAAATTTGTTATATATCAATCTCTAGTATAATCTAGTAACTAATTTGCATGGAAATGGATATGAATACTGATATAATATCAAATACAGATATGAATACTTGGATATGGTACAGTTAGGATAGAGTATCTGTGTGTGTGCATGTGCTCATATCTTTAGCATTCACATTTGAATCACAGGTCAGTTCTACAGGTTATCAATTATTAGGCTTATTCAACTTCCTTTAAAATTTTGGTTTCTTATTTCTAATGTGTTTCCCCAAGTTTCACATACAGGCACAGGGACAAAGGTTTCAGGGATGGCCAAAAAAATCCGGATTTTGGGGAAGGCAAGTGGACAACTATTAAAATAATATAAAAGATTGATACTTAAAATAAATAAATAAATAATAATAAAAATAACTTGAAGTAAGTGAAAAGAAGCTGAATTTTTTTAAAAATATATACAATGAATTCAATTTGTAATGGCATTCCATAGATCCAATAATCCAAATGATTATCATAATGATATATTAAATTTTATTTATATCAATGAAAGTTACAAAGTACAAACGAACTGAGAATCACAACTGACAAACAGCAAAATGACAAAATGGTAATGTCAAATATGCATAGCTGGTTTGAGCAGCTTAAAATCGGAGTCATCATGCAATGGAAATCTCAAAAACCACTCCTCAATGCTAGAACTGATGGACTCAACTGGCTAGTGTAACATAACCACAACCAATCCCACTTGCACATCTTGATCCTCATCAACCTACATCCCAATATGTTGTTGGCCTCTATACTCAAGTGTCTTGCAATCAATGAGACAAGGCACTGTATAGCAAGACAAGCTTTTCCGCTCTCTTGGAGGAACTAGAAACTTGCGAGAGGCAGCAAATGTTAATTGTATGCAACAATCCTTAAGGCACATATAGTCACGATTAACTAACTAGCCTTTCATGAATCAAAGTGTGTTGACCAATCTTTGTTGAACTCTTGTAGCCATCAAATTTAGTAAATCCAATTCACTTGGTTGTGACCAATGAAATTTTATCCACACTATATATTTTCTCAAGGAATTTCTTGAGGCCATCCCTCCCCTCCTAGTTGTCAAGGAAAATAATTCTGCAAGCCTCTGCGCATACCATATTGGATTGAATGACTATGTGTTGGCATCTAATATGAGAAACAAAGGTAAAATATCTCTTATTATGACTTGAGAATAATAGAAGATATTTAATTAATTAAAGGACTAGGTGGAAGTAATTGTACATGTAAAGCAAAGAAATGTATAGTCTATTGAAGTGCATGTACGGGTTACTTGTAGATGTGGCAATGTGCATGTGATTATTAAATAGAAAAGGTTTGCATATTCATTTACATACTTCCTATGGAGTTAAGAAAGATTGAGAGATACAGATAGAGAATTGAATCCATATCCTGTAAGCAAGAGGGCAAGGAACAAGTGTTTCAGCTACTTATTTGGGCAAGGGAGGCCATTGTCTATGTTGTTGTGCACCAGTGTTCCACAGGGTTTCAGGGATGGGAACAAGGGGACAGCAAGGGATGCGTTTCAGGGACACGGGGGTGGGGGGATCTAAGTTTGGGGACGATGGCTGGGGAGCAATGCGCTGATATACATATAGTACTTGAAAAATTAGTTATAAAAAGATGTATAACTGTAGAAGCCTAAGGAATAAGTAAAGTGTAAAGTTTAAACACATTGCAATGATTTCATTGAACTAGTGAACATTGCAAATCAAAATGAAAATATACTGAAGACATTGGAACGAGAACTAGATGTTTCATAATTTGAATTTCACTAATAGACATTGGAACGAGAACTTGATTTTTCTAAATTGTCTTATAAACATTTGTGCTGTTTTGGGATTTCCTGATCTGATTTGCTTATGGTTGCAAACATGCCTATTTTGTAAATATATACTTGTTTTGTGCACATTTCACTATTTTTGCTTTGAGTGATGTCAAAATCACAGGATTTGATTTTCTAATCACTGTTATAATTTCTCATGCCGTTTCGGGATTTTCTGATCTGATTTGTGATGACATCTCTTTGAGGCATCCAATCTAACAATTCATGTGCCTTGCCCATGCTTGCAGTTTTTCAGGGTTCGAACCCTCCCTGCCTATGCGGCTGCAAGTGCAACATGAACAGGAGCTTTGGATGGGTATGGACATCCAACAAAGCATAAACAGAAATGAAACAAACAAAAAACCCCTGTACTTGTAACTTTCAATCGCCCATGCTCAATCGTGTAAACACTTAAACAGCAAAATGAAAATAGAGGAAAAAGTCAAAGGCATGGTCGATTTAGCCTTTTAGGCTTTTAAGAATACTTTAAAATTTAAAATTTATAAATTTTACTTTTGTTTTTAAAAAAAAAATCATTTTTTATTGCATTTTTAAGGGGGACGCTTGGAAGTTTCTTGCACTTTGGGGGACGTCTGGAAGTCTCGGGGACGTCCAGAAGTCCCCTCAGAAGAGAGACGTATCAGAGGCGGCGAAGAAACGGGGGGACAGTGGGGGGACGGCAGGGGGACGTTTCCCTAACGTCTCTGAGTCTCGGAAATGTCCCCATCTCGGGAACGGCAAGATTTCCAAGGGGGATGCGTCCCCGTGGAACACTGTTGTGCACATCATATTGAGTCTATTGTGTTTGCATCTGTGTATATGTGTGTGATCTCCATGACACGACAAGCATTGGGTTTTTGAATCCATGTGCACTCTGGGTGAGATGGCCCTTCAGGGTTTGCTGCCAATGGTAGTCCAGTGTGCAGGCTGCAACTAATGCTGAGCATATGGTCATGTGCATAGTAGGGGGGAAATATGTCCAATATTTGGTTCTGTTGCCAGGACTCGGTGAATTTTTGCTACGGATCTAAGTTTTTGTTTAAAGCATGCAAGACCGATGTTGTATTGTTGTGTTGTTAGTTGCTAATAATAGATCTGAGGTGTTGCTGTGTGCAGCCCATGCAGATCTCAGTGTTTTTGAGGTGTTTGTTGTTGCTGTTAGATTGTGTTTTGCATTCAAATGGGTTGCTGGGTTTGGTGTTGGATCTCTCGAGTGTGGAGTTTTGGGGTTTAGAGGCATTGTTGTCAGATCTGCACTAAGAAGAATGTTTGCTTTGTTTTATATTTTGGATTCAGAGATATTTTCTTGGGCCACACAAGCACATTCTGCATGCATGGAGTTAGGTATTTGCGCTTGTGGGAAATACATGGTATATTGTATACAGAGGTGTTCAAGATAGTTGCCCGGACCGTATCATTGTAGTAGGATAAAATGCAATATGATGAGATCTCTTATACCCAGATTTCCAAGGAGTGACACATTACACAGAGGTCTGTGGTATGCAGATCTAGCCAGTCAGACATCAAGGAGAGAGGATGGAGATGCATGGGCCTGTGAAAGAATTGAATTGATATTTAAGATGTGCAATAGAATAATGAGATACTTTTTCATTCAGGTCACACGTGGACATTTTCAATGGGTGCAATATTGCTTAAGGTATCAACAATTGTCTGACTGTGGCTCAAAAGAGGCATTTGATAGTGCAACTGTTGGTGATATTTGATGTTGCAACTGTTAGTGATCTTGTTATGGTGCAACTGTTGTGATTTTTGTGCTCAAATAGAAATATAGAATGAGGAAAAGTTGTGGAATCAAAGGAAGATGTTAGCAGTATGGGTGCTGACAAAGACATTTGCAAAATGGATATATTCAGCACAGATTTTATGACAGCTACTCACCCAAATTATGGAGATGTGTGGTAGCACAAGAATACAAAGGAAAGAAATGAATTTGCTGGTGTGTGACAGATTTGTGTACCTGGTACATAATGAGTGCAATTGCACAAAGAGTAATGATGTATTGACCGCTCAAGGTAGGGATCTGTGCTTTAACAGTTTCCATGTGTAATACTTTTCTCAGATGTAGAATAATTGTGTGAAGTAATATTGTTGAGCTTCTGAGAGCATGGATGCATGTGAATGGCACAAAGCTATAATCAAATAAAACTGTGGCATGTGCAAGACAGAAAAACATTGTGCGCAGATATATTGAGGGGCAAAGAGATGTAACCTGTGATGAAGACTATTCAATATTTACACAGGCGGTTTTAATAATAACCATAGCTGGTGCAAAAAACAGGGAAGGGACAAAGAGATGTAACCTGTGATGCAGACTATTCAATATTTACACAGGCAATTTTAATAAAAACCATAGCTGGTGCAAAAAACAGGGAACCTGTGCATAAGGAGGTACAATAATTCTGTGTAATGAAAAGCACAAAAGCCAGTGATTGGTATTAAAATATGGGGATAACAAAGAGATACATCACAAGGATGCACCAGCACAAGGATTTCATATACTTTGATCATCATAGGCCACATCATGTGTAATGTCCCCATTTTAGCCATACACTCTTTTGTGTCTGATAGCCTATTTCCGGAAACTCGTAGGCTAGTCAGAAGCTGAAATTAGGGTTTCCTATTTTCTGGGAGGTTGTTTTGGCAGTTTTGGAGGCTTGCATGTTGGAGTTTTATAGTTTGGATTCTAGATTCCTTCTGGGTTTTCAAAGAGCTTCACAGTGGTGTGACATGCATTTGGACACACTTACTATTTTTAGCAGTATGCTATTTTTAGTAAGTGCTATTTTTAGCAAGGTTTCAGCAAGCCAGTTCGGGAGTTATTTTTGGCAGGTCAAAGCTTGTGTTAGGCACTTCTTTTGGGAGGTAAAATATTTCATTAAGTGAAATTTTAATAAGGCTTGATGGACGCCTTAAGGAAGGAATAAGTGATATTTTATTAAAGTATTTCACTTTATGACTTGGGACGCCTAACTTGATGATTATTTGCATTTTGATAAAGTAAATTACCTTCATGAAAAGGGACGACTTGGAGAAGTGTCTAAATGCAATACAAATTACAGATTATTGAAGGTAAATGAGGATTTCACCTTGGGCACCCTAATTGGAGGGAAAAGTGGATTTGAATTGAGGAGAAAAGTTATAAATATGAGTCTTGGCCTTCATTTGCAATTATCCAATGAATTTTATAACGAAGTGCTACTGAAATTGTTTCAGACCTCTGGCTTCGAGGAATGCATGCCTCCTAGCACCACTTGGTTTCATGCTTGCGAGATAGCACCTAGCTAAGCTTGTGACTGCTCTTTACTCCAAAGAGCAGATTGAGCCTATCGAGATGAAGATTTATGGAGTTTTTTGAGTTTTTATGTTGCTGGTTTGTCTTGGCTGGAAACACCTTTTCGTCTGTAGCTCATTGTACGAATTTTGTTTGGTTCTGGGTGTTTGCTCTATCTTTCTTCCTATATTTCTTGCAAGTTTTCAGATTTTTTAGTGGAGCCTATGATTTTATCTTGCTGGTCGCCCCTCTTTCCAGGCCATACCATGCCTATCATTGCATTGGGATTCATGCTTAATTCATTGTTGGGTGTCTGATGTAGTTTATTCATCTAGACTTGGTCGCCATCATCCTAGGTTTCATTTGCAACTTGTTTCATGTCAATCAAAGGAGTATTGGAGGAGTTAGGAGCATTTTGGAGTGTTTCATGCTTGCTGGTTTGAGTTTAGTGCTTGCTGGTTTTCTATATCAGATTGTTGAAGCTTGGGTTTTGGGCTTTTTTTTCATAGTTGTGAGCTGGGGAAGTTTGGTGGAGCACATAATAATATTTTGGAGTGATTTGGACAGCAATAACACTTGGGTTCTTGCAGATTATACTTCATATTGTAATGCTGAAATAGTAGTATTGATCAGCTCTTTTACATTTCTGCAAATTACTATTGTATTCCCACTATTAGTGGAAGAGGGCAGGCCTCACCGCCTTATTTACTTTTCTTGCATAAGCACTTTCATTCCCACCGTTTGGTGGAAGAGAAGAGCCTCGCCGTCTTTACTTTCAATACTTTGTAATTCTTCATTCGCTGATCGGCTGAGCCGTCAAACTACTCCCGCTAAATAAGTGGTCAAGTTGCATATGCATTGTACTTCCCAGCACTTTCAATTTATTAGTTAACGATCCCCAGCGCCATATGCTCACACCTCGCCTGTCATTGGGATCTTGGTGTACATTCTTGGTGTAGGGTTACTTTCATCAGCTGATTTGGTTTTGCTAACGCTAATGGGTGAAGTTGTTGAGGTGAAATTTTGAAAAAAATTGTAAGGGGGTTATTTCATCATGTTCTGAGTGCACAAGGCAATAGTAGGAAATACATCATACATGAGTCTGCTAAGATGAGGAATGCATGAGCACGTGCAATTAAAGAAATAGATTACACACAAATCAATCATTCATCTTCGACACGCTTACATTATTACATTCAATGGCTTTATAAAGCCTTTCAACCTACTAACTACCCAAACCACTTTCCTAACATCTAACACATAACTAATAACTACTAAATAAAGTGATTACTTACATTATTTATTTATTATTTAAGAACCTATGTTGAGCACTAATTCCTAATACCCCCCCTTTAGTGCTGATATAGTAACTTTTATACTAGTGTTGTATTGATGGTTGGCTTCAGTTAGTCATCGCCTCCATCTTCTAAGTTGCTACGAAGATCCACCTGTTTCCTATTTGCCCCCCTTTAATGAAAGAACTCCAAATCTCCTTGGATGATGGTTTCCACTAATAATGCATCCAACTGCTCTACCATTGTACAAATATTTTAAAAAATATTAATTTCCCCCTCTTTTTCAAAAAAATAATTTTATTTGACAAACAATTACACCCTTATTTGTCCAATCATAATATGTTGACCTAAAAACATTTTTTAATGTTTTAACAAAATATCCTCTAAAACAACACTTCATATACAAAATCTAATATGAGAAATTTTCAACATTTAATTATTTTAGAACATGGGAATGAATAAAGCAATCTAACCATATTTGGAACAGATTGTAACCAATTATGTAGGAGATGACTCATAGATACACTGCTACTTCTTCCTTAATCAATTGTGCAGGGGGCGGTTTATGGATAGCACTATTACTTCTTTGTATGTGTTGAAGTTGTCTTTATATGCAATAATTTAAGAAAATTGAGGTCACCACAAAAATTTTTACTGCAAAAAATTACTGCCAAAATCCAGGCCCACACCTCTTCTCCTACACAAGTTTCCTGTTACATGCTTTTGCTACAATGATCACCATTGCACTTCTTTTGATCAACATCCATCTATGGTCAGCATCCTTGTTATAGATAATCGCACAACCTTTGCTTTGAGTGGCTTTTGTGAGAAGTGGTGAAAATGCTATTTGGAATGATCTTTTTAGTTGTTCCTTTGGATAACTTTTCACCACGTGCATTTATGCTCTTCTTAAAACAGCGGTACAGAAACAAAATACAAATCTTTTGCAAATACAAGTTTGTTGGCACCATTTGCAATTGAAAATGTGTGAGTTTCCATCACATGATGTGTTTCCTCCTTCGCACTACCAATCTTCTTCTTTATGTGATCAGCAACCTTCAACTTGGGCAGCTATTTCTGCTGCAACTGCCAGCAATAAACAATTGAAACCAGCAACTGCAAGCACTTCAACATTCCCTTCTTCCTCCGCTTTTTGAATTGCATTCGTGCAGCAAATAAAGGAATAATAGACAATATCCATTCATTGGATTGAAAGGTAAGCAGTTAAATCTGGTTTGAATGCTCTTACTTGACTGAATCAGTACTCCAATTTTGCTGGAATGAATGTACAACTCCACATGCAGATTTAATGATCCAGGGTAAGCAAAAAATAGAAATTCAAACCCTTTAAAGCAACACCAAAAAATGTGTTAGAATGGATCAATTATGCAGCAATATATCTAAAATATGTCTCTGTACACATCCAACTGGCAGTGAATCTTATTGAACCACACAATATTTTTTATTTGTCTGATTTTCGATATAAAAAATATGTGAACAAAATGGAGTTAAAATTATGAAACGAGTGAACAAGATTGATGCAGGAGCATCTGGGTTCATAGGCAATCCTGCATCGCCCAAAAAAAAAAAAATCATTTTCTTTTCTCAATTTTGGTGTGCATTTTTGGTTTAACTCGGTGCTTTTGGCATTTCTCAGGATTACAAAACATCTCAATTGTTCAAATTTGCAAATTGAAGTTTCCACTCTTACACAATTTCGCTTGCTGGGAAAAATCTTACAAAAAAAATATATTTTCCAAAGTTGGTGAAGGATGAAGAAAAATTCTGAGGGGAATAATATTAAAGGTGTTTCACTCATATTGGTGAAGGTTGCATGGAAAGATTCCTTACAATTTGAGAGATATTAATATGTTGGTGATTTTACGACATTTTTAATTTCTGAAGATTTGTAAATGTTAGTGCAAATTCCTTTTAAGGGAAGCTTAAGGAGGTCATTATACACATCTTGGAAAGTTTCCACACAAAACAAAGCTTTTGGAAAATAGTTATGGAAAAAGTCATTTTTCAGCCTGTTGTGACCTATTTCACACATCACCCCATTGCAAATGGGGACCCCCAGAAGTTTGTTTTCTAGGGTTTTTCCTTAGCATTACAATTTCATAAGTCTATTGCTTTGAGAGTTTGGAGTTTTGAAAAATCATTCAAGCCAAGTAGAGAATTCAAGCCCAGAACAATGCCTAGACATCATCAAAGTGCTCAGAAGCTCCGGAGGACGAAGAACGCCATTGCTTTGATTCAATTCTGACACTTCCTATTTTGTAGGGATTCTGCTTTCTTGCTTTTTGCTTTTTCTATTTTTGGCACTTTGGGACCAATCCGGGAAGCAACTTTTTCGGCCTGTTTTTTTTTTTTTTGCTTTTTGCTTTTTCCAGCTTTTTTGAAAGTTGACCTAGGATTGGGTCCCACAGGTCATGGTATCAACGTAATCATCTTCAAAATCAAGGTTTTGCACCTCCAAGAGTAAAAAGCAAGAGAATATCCCATGGCGAGGGTTTTGTTCCAGATGATCTAGATGATAACCAAAGATTCATCCAAATGTTAGGGAGACAAGCTTGGCAAAGAGACTTCAAAGTCTGCCCAGCACTTGGGAAAAGATGGCAAAACAAGCTCCAAGTCTGCCATGAGGATGGAAAGCACAAGGCAAAGTCCGCCCTAGCATGGAGAAAGCATGGTCAAGCACATCATGAAGTCCACCTTGCACAATGGAATGCAATTGATGAAGTTCGTTCAGCTTAAGCAAGAAACGGCAAAGCTAGTTCAAAGTCCACCCAAAGCAAAAATGCCAAAGTATTGATAAAGTCCACCCAAGATAGAAGTTGGCATGAAGAAGGTAAAGTCCACCTTGGCATAGAAAGAACAAAGTCCGCCTTAAGGATGGCAAAGAGGTCATAAAGTCCGCCTAGAGGAGAGATGGGAGATGAAATGTCTTAGCCCTCACCAAATCCACCTAGCAAGAGGAACATAAAGTCCGCCCAAGCTAGAGAGATGTCCAAGACAATGTGAAGTCCTCCCTAGACAAGATGGCATGAAAAACTCCAAGTCTGCCTAGAAGAAAAGAAAAGATGGCAAGACAACTATAAAGTCCGACTTGGCAAGAAAAGCCTAAAATTCGTAGGCCAAGGAAAAATCCATGGACAAATGAAATTTCGTCATAATTTAAAAATGAAAAGGTTGGAAAAGGTTGGAAAATCGAATTTGACACTTAGAATATTTTATATTTTCCAACACTTGAATAAATATTCAACACTTAGAAAAAATTTGAACTCAAGGGAAAATCTAGAAGATTTTGGCTAAGGATGGCGCCTTGGTAAATTAGAAACTTGTTTTAAAGATTTTCGATGAAGATTACATTGCCAAGGTGGAGGAAATAAAGCAAGTACAAGTTCAGTGAACCTAAGAAAAAAACACGAATTTGCTAAAATAATCAAATTCTTCAATTTTATAAGAAGTCGAACTTGTCACTTTCAAATCATTCTTTCAAAGGTTCGATGGTGAAAAGATTACTCTCTCGAAGTTGTGAAAGATAATTTTTTGGAGGGTTTTTTTTGAGATAAAGTAAATTTTTGAAGAAGAGAGCAGAGAACGAAGTAAAATTGCTGAATTGAAGGACTAAATTTCCTAAGAATAATGTGCTTTTTCAGTTGAAGACAGAATTTTTGAAATTCAAGGCAGAATTACCGTCAAAAGTATACAATTCTGAAGGTTTAGAATCTAAGTTTGACGGATTTCTTCATCCTTCTTCTGTCTTATTCACCTATTCTCGTGAAACTTGCTAAATACTTAAACAAATTCTTTCATTTTCAGTCTGATTTTTCACAGAATTTAACTTTTCAACAGGCTGAAAGTGAAATTTTCGAGCAAAGGTCCAAGAAAATCAGAATTTAAAATATTAAAATTAATATATTTTCTTCATGTTTCTTGTAGGTTGATGACCACTAGAGGAGAACCTTCGAGAAAGGCCCAAATGAGTTCGCCAGTAAAGGACTGCAGCCATAATCAAAAATCAACTCCAAGTGGAAGGACGTCACAGACACCAACCTTGGACATGTAGATTTCAAAGATTTTAAGAAGAGAATGTACGGGCAAGATGGATTCCTGCCAACACCTATCGCTTGCCGGATGATGCGAAATGGCATTGTCCAAGCAATTGGATTTCCACCAGCTGTAGAGTTTGTTGAATTGATGGTAGAATGCGCCATACACTACAATGCACAGGAGAGGCAAATCATTGCGCCAAATGGGAGAATATTGACTCATCTCGGAGAGTTAGCCATTCAAGAAGCGTTTAGCATACCAACTTATAACCGAACTTCATACAAAACCAAAGAAGATGCCAGAAGACTGTATGAGGACCAGCCAGAGCTTTGTGCAACGAATATCAATAAGGTGTGGTTAGAGAAACCAAGGCCTTCCGTCAAGAAAATGCCTAAGAAATTGCTTCGTACTGACTTCAAGGAGGAGTACAGAGATAGAAGGATGTATTAATTTATTGATGAGATCACTTCGGGTGTCAAGATGTTCAATTGGTCACGGATAATCAGTGACAATCTCCATGAACAATTAATAAATCTAGAAAGGACAAAATCGTTTTACATGAGTTCCTATATTGTCTACCTATTGGCCAGAACTTACAAATACACAGGATTGATCTGCAAAGGCATGGTAGGCAATGGTGAAAATGAATTCAAGTCCTATGATTGCTATCCACAGTTGTAGCTCTGCGAGAAGACCCACTTCAGAAGAGCAAATGATGCCTCCTGATGTACATCACCAGAATATTACAAGGAGGAATGCATCAAAGGCTCACTCACGAGGCCAAGAGCTTGATCAGCAAATATGGATCCTGGTTTATCCAGTTTATCCAATTTCCCAGATTCGCCTATATAAGAGTTCAAGGATTCACCGATTGTCCTTACCGACTCCCGATCTATCCTACTAACAGAATGGTCTTGCTCGAAGTCCTCAGGCAGTTGGAAACATACCAAGGCCTCTAGAGATCAAAGCAGAAGGCAGCTATTACCTTTCCATTCTTCATCGGGAATATGTTGGAGTCTTGTCCATCGGCACAAGCAGCTGAAAGTGCTAGGTTGGAGATGCAATGGTACCCATTCACATCTTACCGGTCCAGGGCTGATTTCGATCCTCACCACCACATTGGGACCATGAATGGAAGGAAGTACAAGCATAAGGTAGACCTGGAGGATTTTTGGGCAAATGCCGCGAATGAATATGAAATTAGGAAAAGACTGTGGTCCAGATTGCCAGTGGACTTAATCAGAACGACTAAGCTTTTCCGTGTGCCTAATCAGCTAGAGGATGATGGAGAATATGTCCAACCAGGTTTTGATGAGAATCGGCCTCTTTCTCCTATAAAATGGTCAAAACCAGAGTTTGCAGATCTGACCACCTTGATGAGGCCAGTTGTCAAATATTCACAGTGGTGGGTGGATCAACAAATCCAAGAGCTACAGCGAAGAAATGTGACTCTGACTTATAACTTAATGGGCGAAGTGGAATCCTATTCTTTAAATGCAGGTGCATCCCAAAGTAATGAGCAAATTGAAAGTACCAACTCCAGGAAAAGGAAGGAAACGGTTAATGACTCTACAAGGTCGAAAGAGAAGAAGATTGCAGATGAGGAACCTGTTCAGAAGAGACAAAGATCAAAGCTACCTCATTCTACCACGTCCAGGAACGTAAATGAGATAATGAGTCATTGGACGACATAAGGATTCCTTCTCCGATTCATATTGAGTCAATCCAGCCAAAGGATGATGAACCCCCATCTCCCACAGGCACGGAAATACTGGAGTCCGAAAATGAAATGGATATTCTGGATGGTGAATTTCAAGAGGGAATGATTTTCGCTCTTAGAGGAATTCAAGATATCCCATGTGTAGAGAATATTCAGGAAGAAGGCATTGAGCAGCCTACTATTCCCGATTGGTTAATAGAAAGATTGAAGATAAAAGTACCAGTAGAAATTCCAGAGGAAGATGATACGGTTGATTTCTTGGCCAGGTTAGAAACAGTTACTGTAAAGAAGCCTGCCAAAATGTTTTCCACAATCCAGAGGGATGAAGCCGGCCATCGTTCAGTACAAATTGCTAT
This sequence comes from Sequoia sempervirens, assembly GCA_007258455.2. NCBI lineage: Eukaryota > Viridiplantae > Streptophyta > Pinopsida > Cupressales > Cupressaceae > Sequoia > Sequoia sempervirens. The sequence continues at coordinate 1,667 of VDFB02392774.1, read as the reverse complement.
ACCAACGGTGAATAAGTCAAAGGAAGATATTGCTCCCCAAGAGTATGCCATCACTATTGTCGACTTGGGCCCAACAACAAAAGTTCAAGAGGTGGAAGACTTGGATAATTCAGTCACTTCCATCAAGGCGAGGTTGAAAAAGGAAGTGGCAAAGAAAAGAGAATATAAGGAGATTGAATGCCTGAAAGAATACATTCAACACCTAACCAAACCTCTTGATTAGGCCGACTCAGTAGTTCCTCCACTTTTGAACTCTTCACAAGAAATGATCAAAAAATTTGAAGAAGAGATGGTCACGGCTAAAGAAGCCAAGGAGTGGATAGTGAGCAAAAGTGAAGCGGTTGTGTTTGTGGAAAGATTGGTATTGGCTTATGGACAAACTTCCTCTTTGCTTTCAAGGATTGCAGATATGGCGGAAGCATGGAACAACTTTCAAGATATTCAAGACAAAATCATCCCATGCCTTAAGAGTGTTGAAAGGAGTTCCAAAGCAGGAACTGATCGATGGAAAGGTAATTGCAGCAGGGGCTGCATATGATTTCAACAACTGGTACTGGGCATTAGTTGCACGGAGCAACGTCTTGGAGAAGGTGAAGGCCGATAGTATGTAGAAACCCCTGTTTCCCCCTGATACGAAATCTGACTGAAGTTTTGAGTTTTCCTGACGTTTTTAGGGTTTTGCAATTTTTTTGTGTTTTTTGATGCAATAATGAGAAGGTACGATTTTGATAATAAATGGAAATAAATTCAATAAAAATCAAATAGCTATGGAAATGAAAGAATATAGGCGCCAGTATCTTTATTCAAGCTTTTCAACTGATTTCAATGATACCCAGATACATATGATGAAATAAATAATGAAATTACAATTTTTAAGGAACCTGGTATTGCTGCTGCAGAAGTACAGAATGGTACGGCTGCTTCAATTAATGCACTCCTCCCTTAGAACGTGACTTCCAGCTATCTTCCAGATGATAGGCGCCTCCACTGAAGTTAGTATTAAGATGATCTCAAAGGCGTTTCAACCAAGATAAGGAACACGTTTTTATTGCTGGTACGGCCTGTCAGGAAAAGTACGGCCTGCTGCTGTATTTAATGCAAACTGTACGGCTTCACAAAAATCAATATTTAATCCTCTGTATTGATGCGCCCAAGCTAATAGATGATCTCTGAATGCAATCCACTGAAAACTCTCTGACAATTAACAATCTCTGAAAGCTCTGTAGTTTTCTCTGAATAAGAAAACCTCTGTAGGCAATAAATCAAGTGGTATTGCACACTCTCTGAATTGCTTTCCGCTGGAGATGGCTCGTTCTCCAAGGAATCGAACGTGAAACCCTAAGTCTCAGGCTCAGATCAATTTGATCAATTTCTCAAACTCAATAATCACATAATGGCTCACTTTCCAAGGCAAAACCTCAAATAAGCTGAAAAGTGCGATTCCCTTGAAAATAGGGTTTTAATTAATATTTGACTTTTAATTTTCTTATTTCTCCATAATTCTCCGTCAAATATTTAAATCATAATTTAAATGTTAAACTGGCCCCCCTTCATGATGAAGACTTCACAGTAGCCATACTTAAGTTATAATTTAAAAATTATAACTTTATATTATAAATATTACTAATTAATATTTAATCAATAATGCATCAAATATTAATATCTTC
>VDFB02392773.1:0-27428 GCA_007258455.2 Sequoia sempervirens | reverse complement strand
TGAAATATCCTTCTTTTGCACATCTGTGTGTTGCACTGTGGAGTATTAGCAAGTGGTGGTCTAGTTCAAGGGATCCTCCTCGTACTCCCATTCCAAAGGAAAATCTATAGTGTCCATTTCAGGAAAAGGAAAGTCTGTTGCAAATATAGTTGCCACGACTAATGATCACGACCTTAGACACAACAATTTTTTTATGAAATTATCTGAATCTTATTCTTCTATTCTACAAAAGTTATTGAAGGATAAGATGATAACATTAGAAAATCCTTGACCTTTGAAGGAGCCTTATCTTGATTGTTATGATGGAAATTCCTTTTTCCAATACCATCGTGTTCTTGGGCATGATATTGAGTGTTGCATACACTTGCGTTATGAGATACAAGATCACATCGATGATGGTACCATTCATCTTGATGGGAAGAAGCGAAACACGAATAAGTTAGTAGCGAAGAAAAATAGCAAGTTGCAAATTTATATAGACCCATTTTCATCTCACTCTATGAACTTGATTATTGATCCTTTTGATGCTTCTCCTAAAGCTTTGACATAATATGGTATCATTCACTCCTACTCCTCCCCCACAACCTGTGACTGGATCGCTAAATGTGATTTTCACCTCGTAGAACTTGCTTGTGAATAACAAGCCCTCTCCCTGATACATTCTTGCTCGCCTCAATGGAAAAATTCTGATAGGAGTCCTAGTCGACCCCGCGAGTCAGGTGAATGTTATCACGAAGGAGATTTTGTGGCTAAATTCATTACAGAGGGAGGAATATGAGAAACAAAATTTATTATACATACACATGACAGTCTCTCTCTTGCACTGTATGGCCCCATGTAACCCCTTCTTTCCTAGCAGGACCTAGGGTTGTGGATACAAATTTTGATGTCATTTCAAAATCTGATCTGTTTAGGGTGAAGTTGGGCATCCCATAGCTAGCTTCCATGAACGAGACCACTTCTATTATTCATAAATGTTTAAAGTTCTCTCATGAAGGTGTTGTGCATGACACTAGATATCATCCATTGGTATCTAGTGGGGGTTATTCCTTGGATCATTTTTGGCCTAGCTTGGTTGGTCCGCTTCCTCCTAGAATGGACCCACTTTACCAGAATTACGTAAAGTACAAAATTAAAGGAAAAGGACAGTCGAAAGTGACTCCTCCAATGGCGCAACAACAAGCTACTTTTTCCTCTCAAAAGAGAAGGGGGAAGCCTGCTCGCGCTTAGGGCCTCATCTTTTCCTCCCTCCCTGTAGAGGAACTTTGGGTTACTACTCTTGGATTTTGCATAAGGAGTTTGATAGTGCCCGATTGGTGAAAAGCTAAGTGTTGGGTATCTGACCTTCCTATCTTACCCATGGGACCTCAGACCGGTGCGTATGGTAAGGGGAAGGGTTCCCATGGAACATCCTCTATGTCTCAGACTTCACAACCTCCTACCACTCCTGCCTCTTAGGCAACAAATGGGAGGAGGCCTATTGCTAAGGAATTAGAGCCAGTTCCCTCCACTATCGTTCCATCATCCTCTCAATCTCTCCCTCCTACTCCCATCCAAGAGTCCCTGCCTTCACTGGAAATGACTATGATGGATACTCTGATGGTCGAACATGAGTCTTTCATCCCTTCTCACCCTGCGGCCTTTAGCTCTTAGAGTTGTAGAAACTGGCTTGTGTGTGAGCGCAAGCATCAGAGAAAGGCTTTGGCCGTTGAGCATTCTGCCTTCTAGAAGAAGGAAGAGGAGTCAACAACTCATGCCTTGACACCTTTTGCTATATCCTCCTTTCTCGTCCTTTCTGCTTCAGTTCCTTTAGCTTTGATCTTGCTTCCGAGTCCCACTACAAGCGTAAATGATCCACCTGAAGAGGGTGCAGGTGTTTATTACTCCTTTGGTTAAGCCGCCCCTTCTGATGTCCCTTCCAGACATCCCATCATTTTTGAAACCCGTGGACATTCCCAATACCTCGGTGGTGTTTACCGTGGTTTTCTCCTTTTCCTCTATGCCTTTTGCTTTGTTTGTGGGGATCTCGCATCCTCTGATTGAGTGAAAAATGGAGGATGACCCTTTTTGCAATGGGGTTTGGAAGAAGGGCTTTCCTTCTTCAAAGGGTGGCTCTGTGTTGGCTTGTGCCGTCCCAGTGAAAGAGGAAGCCCCATCATCCCCAAAGTTTGTCACTACTTCCGAATCATTTGGTGAGGCTAACAATGGATCTCAGGCACTGCCTCTCTCACCCATTGAGCTGACACATGGAAATCCTATGAAGTGCATGTTTAACTCTATGGACAAGGTCCCGACCCTATCAACAATCTTTGTGAAATCGCTGACATTTATCTCACAAGAATTGAGTGGAGTAGACCTTGAGGGGCCTTCTTCCTTGGCTCTTGTTGTAGGAGGGTCGGAGGGTTCCCCCCTTGATATTATACCCTTGTAAGCTCATCCACCCTCTCATACAGTGATCTAGATTGGGAGAACAATGACCTCTTGGTTGATGAGGACTAGGGGGTGTCTCTTCTTTACCTGTAGATTAGAGTGTGTGTGAGTGTGTGTTTGTGTTCCCCTGTGCTTGTGTTATGTGCTCCTGGATGACCCTTGTCACCCCCATAGGTGCTTGGATATAGGAGTGTCTGTGTGTCATAAAAATTATTCTATTTATCACATCATTTTTCTCTCTGTCGTGTATTGATTTTTGACAATTGGGGATGATGCAAAGTGTTGGGGGCATTTAGGTCTCCCTTCCATGTTGACCCAATTTTTAATTTTTAATTTTTCTTCACGTGCCTTCTTCACATGGTCTAATATAGTAGGGGGTTAATGACAATTCATTTATATATTATCATACTTATTTATCTATATTTATGAGCAACTGTGACCCAAAACTATTAGATCACCCTTGTCTCTTGTTCGCTATGCTATTATTTTTTCATTCTTAATATCTTTCTCTCTTCTTTGCTTGTTTCGTGATGTTGTGGCACTCGTGTTTTCCCTTGTGTGTGCGAAAACATTACCATAGTTACATCTCATCATGTTCCACAGGACACAACATCACTTTTTCATTCTTTCTTTTCTTTCCTTAGGATGTCATGTGCCTCTGCGTTCAACACACACCATCCTAAGAGGGGGATATCATATCACTTTGATTTTCAAAAAATGCATTCGGTGGGCAACGAATCTTTTCTTGAAAATCTTTTCAAAATATTTTTCAAAAATCACATTCCTCAACAAGGACCCCTAGTGGAACAATTTTCCTTCATCATGGGTTCACAAAGAAATAACTTGAAGAACTTTTCTCCAAGGAGGGAGCGACCTTTCCTACATTAGAAGTCTTGATCCCCCTTGCGAGGGGGAATGTCTTCCTTTCAAATTACTTGAAGAAGTGAAATATTTCAAAAGGATTCCTTGATAATGAATTGATTTGTGAAAAATACTGCTGCACTTTCAAATTGAGCGTCCCTTGAGTGGACCCTTTTTCTTTTGACAGGTTCTTGAGGGACCCCTTTGAAATATCTTCCTTCAATTTTTGATTGTCTGAGTGATTGTCTACATGTTTTCCTGTGTAGCTTTTTGTTTTCTAACATGTTTTGTTTGCTGATTAACATATTACTTTGCAGGTGCACCTATGAAGCTGCTTTCCAATCCAACTCTGTGGAGTCCCCTACATCAGGATTCCTTTAGGAGAGATTACCTGGGGGTGCCTTCTTTGTAGGTCCAAGGACCTGTGAAGTGCTTACATCATGTGGGATTTTTCCACCGTTGGTCTGGAGGCCTTCAGTGTACTTTGTTCAACTCTGTAGTTCTGAGGACCTACAGAGACCTTTGTTCAATACTCCTTAGGAAAGAGTACCTATGGAGCCATTTTCCTACCTTGAGCTTTCGAGCTTGCTAGATTGCATTCTGCTTCCTCGACGATTTAGGTATACATTTCTAAACTTTTTTGATCTACTTTACCAAACACTCATTGACACTCATGTTCGCTAAAGTGGGGGAAAAATGTATAGGAGCAAATTTTCACCCCATTGCAAATTCCCCTTTTACACTCTCCACTTTAGAAAAATAAAATCTGACCAAGTAATTCCATGTCCTCATTTTGAACCCCATCCACTTGGTGCTTTTTTTTAGTGTTGGTGGAGGAATCTTTGTTCGGGACACGCACATGGCATGCTGCCATCCTGATAGGATTCCTGCCTCTAGAATCTATAGAGGTGTTACATTCTCCATTGGCGATGAAGCATAATGCCCCTACGCCTTCCTACCGACCTTTGAATGGATCTTTCCCTCCCAAACCTTCTTCAAATGGCTATGTTTCACTTTCAATCCATCTTCTGGGAAATTCTTAAATTTCTACACATTCATTTGATCTAGCTTCACGTTTTGCTCCATACTCTTACAATTCCAACCTACTTGTTGCGCTATTGGCTTCATGATTCCAACATCACAAAATTCTTCACATCCACCACAGAAGCTGCAACTTGGTGTCTTGCGAGACTACTTTCGGTGTTTTTGCGGCTACGTTGACTTTGCCATAGTTGTGGACTTGCATTCCTTTCTCATTGGCCTTGATTTCCTTTAGTTGAGGGTGGTAACGCTTTCTTATTACTACTTTGTTATTGGATTTGAGTAGTATAGTGCCTCTCATAGTGTTTGGTCTCATTTCCTTTCCAACACTGTTTCTTTATCATTTTTCTATCTCTCTAGTCTATTTGGTTGTCCGTGGAGGTGGAAACACCAAAGTAGGGGTTTGACTGAGGCAAACCCCCAAAAAAACCCAATATTTTTCCCTTCTCGGCTATGTGTAGGTACATGTTCATGTGGAGCTTACTGGTGAATTGGAATCTTTGTGAGTTAATCTTTATCCTCTTTGTTCTTGTCATTTTATATCATCTTTCTTGTTATTTCTATCATTCAGTCATTTGGAATTTCTGTTAATACTTTACATCTCAACACTTAAACTATTAGTAGGCATTTTGCTATCTTAACTGTCCTTTTGCACTTTCTGTCTATACAAACGCCAGTGCACTTGTGAGATGCTAACATGTACCGCACTGTCATCCCTAATCTACGCTGCTATCCTTTGGTAGAGAGCTGTTCGAGGCATAGTTCAGGTTCCAGAATCCTACTCACTTAGCCCCATTAAGACTCTCAGGTTGGTAGAGTGATAGAAGCACTGAGAGTGTTCTTCATTCTCTATCCTAGGATCAAACACTTGTCCAACTTGAGGTAGACAAGGGAATCCTTCCACTCTCTACTCTCCATGACCTGGAGCTTTGGTGTGGGTGGTCCCCCTCCTCTACAATATCATATCTAAGAAATTATCCACTTCACATGACTCTGTTGTTGGCTATATTGAAGAAGCTTCTTTGTGAGTTGCTACTATCAAAATAAAATCATCCAATTCTATGGTCACCACCATGCATGGTCAAGTTACCATCCAAGGGGCCTCCTCATATTTTATACATTCGACCCAATAAAATATCCTATAGCATCAAGTGAGAAAAATCCATTGTAAATATCCATCCCAGAGCTTATCAAAATATCTAATATTCATAAAGAGATATTGGAATATGCCTTATATGAGTTGTGAGTCCCCAACATCAACCTTAATCAATTCCAAGCCCTAGTGGGGCAGTTACTCAAATTATACCAGATTGCATTTATATAATATGATATGCCACCCATTGATCCCTATCACACTAAATCCCACCATATCGAAGTCATTTTTAATAAACATAAATTCAAATGAGTCTTGATCTGGATAATGGGTCCGAATTGAATATGTGTACCTTGAAGCTAGTGAAATAATTGGGGTATTTTGAAGATGCATTGGAACAATAAAATATCATAATTAAGTAATATGACACTACATAATGATATTCAAAAGGTATCATCTGGCTATCGGTTCACCCTAGTCCCATGTTGTAAAAAATAACATGTCATGTTATTGATCTTGAATTTCCTTGCAATATCCTCCTTGGATGCCCATAGATCCCCACCATGTAGGATTTTCCCTCTAGTAGCAATACCTAAAGTTTCCCTACGAAGGAATCAAAACTACTATTCCCATTAATCCTTATCCCTTATATTATTGTAAAATATTGGAATGTCCCTATCATGACTCTCATAATTGTCTTAGAGCTAATGTTTCCACCCCTTCCACCTCATTACCATCTTCTTCATATGTCAATCATACCTCTTTGGTTTCCTTATCCTTCAATCCCACTCCAAATTTCAATTCAAGATTAGTAACATAGGCTATGGGGAATATTAGATTCATAATTCCTATCATGTCAACAAGCTTCCTCTATCCCCACATTCTCATGGGAAAGTTCATCCTTGAGCCCTAGAAACAAAATATTCTATAGTATGGTCCCACGAAATGTATATAGCATGATTTATTAGTGGATGAAAATATTGAAGGTGACATTAGTTCATAGATTTATAAAGAATAAAATTATGCACCATGCTTTCTCCAAGAAGCATATTCAACAATATTCAACATCTATAAAAAATGAATTATAAAGGAAAAACTAGGACTACATGAGCAAGGTATCCTAAATCCAATCATCATAAAAAAATAATTCTAATACTCATGGAAATTTATGATACATGCCACTTGATGAAGAATTGAATGTACCCACTAATGTTTCTTTGATTGTGGAAGAACCCTCTCTCAATGTTCAACAAATCAAGGGATGAACAAGAATTGGATCCTTCAATGATCTCATCAAAATTTTCTATGAAAAATATTTTTGCACCATTGAATTAACACTTATTCATCGTAAAATTTTCTCTTGATACCAACAAAAACCCATGTCTCTTGAAATGTTTCAAAATGATGAAAGCATTATCAAACTCATGGAACTTTGTGATAAAATACTAGTTGTAGACACCTAAAATTATCCATACATGACCAAACTTGAATTTACCCCATTCTAGCTATTAATTAATTACATAATATTTATTTATTTAATTAATTCATCTTTATCCCTCAACTTTAATTAATTATTTAAGTTAAACTTTATCCCTCCTATCCTCAAACTAAATAAATAAATTAATACTTAATTAATTGATTTAGGTTAATTAACCTTTTACTACTATTTTCCCTAATATTTAATTCTACCTCACCCCCAATCCTTGTCCATTCAATCCTAGCCATTGAATCCATCTACATGGATAAAGATACAAACTTTCCATCATGCGAAAAATGTCCTAACCTACCTACCCTACCTCTTTCTCACACATTTGTGAGCATATCTCTCACATATGTGAAGCCACCCTACTTCTTACACATATCATAAGATAGCCACCCTACCTCTTAAACATGTCATAATATATCCACCACACCTCTTAAACATCTCGTAAGATATCCACCCTACCTCTTACACTATCATAAGATAGCCAACCTAATTCCCTCACTCGTCCCTTTCATGGGCTTCCCCATGTGTGCTCAACACACCTAGATATTACACCTCCATTCATCTTGTGACGCTTGTCACATGACTAAGATCTTAATACATACCTTCACTCTCATTCAATCTTATCCATCTATTAACCAATTCATCTTGGACATTGATTTTCCTCATGGAAAATCTATAAATGAATTCTTTTGCTCTCATTTTTATCATCTTCTATTATCATATCCTTATGTTTCCATTTTCATCTATTTATCCTAATCTCACCATCATTTTGTTGGTCCAAGAAACGACATTCCACCATATATCATTCATCCAAAGGAGAACATAAAGTGGAGAAGGGTGCCTTTGCTTCCACTCAATCCATCAGATGAGAAGGTAAAAGGCAAGTTAATTTATGTATTTCATTCATTTTATTTATTTATGTATTTTGTTATTTCTTCATCTTCACTAGCTAATGGTTACAAGAAATATTTTTAAATGACCCTAGATGCAACAAAATATTTTGGAGAAAAAGTTGAGTTCCTTATTCACAAAAATAAAAAATAATAAAAAATCAAAGTCGCTTAGTGAAAATATCTCTAAGGCACTATTAGACATAGAAAGAGAAAGAAAAAATGACATGTTTGTCAATGAAAACCTCTTTGAGGTGTTAGTAGACAAGGAAACCAATCTTCCCCCACTATATTTATAGTGGAAAGATAGGTCATTAGTCTTGGTTGAGTAGACACAAGGAATCAATTTGGGCATAAACTCAATCCAAAGGTTAGCTATATTGTAGCTAGCTTGGCATTAGTTGAATAGAAAACCATCATCATCCTTTTAAAGAGTGTTACATAAATATTCTCTTGGTTATATGTAGACATGCTAGGCTTGAACCTATCTCTTTCCATCCACCATCTTGTTATGCATTATGATGGTAAATTTATCCAACATGAACTATAGAAGATGGATCAATAAATCACCAAAAAAGAATTACATAAAGAGGTTGGCTTTATACGCCCCATTGGCTATCTTGAATGGGTCTCCAACATAGTATCTATTAGTAAGAAACCAAGATGAATCCATATTTTTATAGATTTGTATACCTCAACAAATCATGTCCTAAGGATGAATTTACACTACCCAACAATGAAATTATTGTTGGCCTTACAATAAAAAAGAAGATGATTTCTCTCATGGATGGTTTCTGTAGGTATAAATAGACTTGTATTACCCTTAAAAATCAACATATAATAACTTTCACTACTCCTTGGGCGTGCATTATGTTATCAAGTTATATTATTTGGGTTGAAAAATATAGCAGCTACATATCAACAAGCTATGACTATAAAATTTCGTGATAGACTATATCATATCATGAAGTATTATATGGACAATATACTAGGAAAATAAAAACAAGAGGACACTCACAAGTTCTTGAGTGCATCTCTGATCATTTGAGGGAATATAAGGTGTGAATCTATTTGTAAAATGTATCTTTGACATAGCATCATGTAAAATATTAAGATTCATTATCTCCCATCACGGTAGAGAAGTGGAATTTTCCAAAGTAACAAACATCACAAAAATTCCAGCTCTAAATATCCTCAAGAAACTCCATAGTTGTAGAGATTCCCATTATGTCTAATTAATTGATGTAGATAGCATACATATGACTTAATAGACCTATAGATCCAAAATTAAGCAGTTCATTGTTCAAAAGAGAGCTTCATTAAATTGTCAACTAGGGAATCATAATCTTGAGATGATATTGGCACTATATATGCAATTGAGAATGTTGGAAACTTGAATTGTTGGGGAGATTGTTGGAAGTATGCTACAAGTGTTGTCATTGATGTCAAAAGTATGGAGATGGCTGAATATGGAGATTGATGGAAGCTTGTGTATGCTACTGATGTTGTCATTAATGAATAGTGTGAAGAGATAGTTGAGTAGGGATATTGATGAAGATTGATGAGTATAGTAGTATATGGTGATTTTCACTAATGATAATCTATTGAATAGATGCAAATGTGTTGGTTCGGAGAAGACTAGATGATTTGGATATTTTCCTAAGTCTAGAGTACAATTTATTAGTGTTCAAAGAACTAGTGTTTTGGTTTGCAATGCTCCACCATGGAGAATTTTATTATGTGGTTTTGACGTAATGATGGTTTATGTTGGAAGAATCTAAATCCAAAGTTTCATGATCTAATGTCTTTCACAGTCGAAGATAATAGTGATAAAATATCAGTCTAGAAATACCAGTGTAAATGTGACAAAGCATATGATTGGAATGCTCCGCATTCCACTACAGATGATTGTTTTTCTATACGGTTTTGAGGAAGTGTTTATAAGTGTGAAAAGTGTCTTTGTTGCAAGTGTTTTGGTTGTTTGCATGTCAAGTTGTGAGTGAATAAATGGTTCATTCTATTGTTACTTCACCAATGGTGCCAACCTAAGTATTCTGGGTTGCACAAAGATGAGTAGAGTTTGGAGTGGAATTATAGGAATAATTATAGGTCATGCTGACCTATGTTAATGTGTTATACGCTTTTGTTCCTTTTGCAAGGTGTGTATGATTGATTTTTGAGCCAACATAATGAAGTGTTGCACAATACGTCAATTAGGCTGACCTAATTTATGTTTTGGTTTGTTGCGGTATATATACAAGGTTAATTCCTTGTGTGATGATGAGAAAAAGAGTGATGCAAGATAATTATGTGTGAAATACAAAGAAGAGAAGTGCAAATTATCTTTGAGGTGAAGAATGAAGTGTGTTAAGTCAATTTTCTAAGCTTTAGTGGAACTGTATCTTCAACATAGGTCAGATGCATTATTAGCAGTTCATATCTGGTAGCTTGAGCCACCTTTCTTCTATCTCCTCCTATTATGAGTAGTGATCCCTTTGGTAGTGAGTCACTATCAGTGAGTCTTTCTTCTTTTGGACAGCGAGTCCTTGGACAGTGGGTCTTGTTAGTGTAGGTTTTTATTCCTAGTTGGGTTATTTATTTTCCTATATTCCTAGGTTTTTCCTACACTTTAATTAAGCTTTCTTAGGTTATATTATGTGAGTATTAGTCTATTTATACTCACCTTGTTAGTGTAAAAGGGGTACTTTATCTAACTATTTCATTCTTAACTAGTTCTCCACTAAAGTCCTCTTCACACTAGCTTAACTTTACATAGGGATAAGGTGGTTGAGCCTTTAACGACATGAGTTGTCACACCTCATAGGATGCCCACACTTGTCATAATATGGTTGCATCTATCTCTCCCCTTGGCCTATATAACCAAGGCATTTCCTTCGTAATTCTCAAGCTGAATATAGCTTTGCATTCTTGACAAGAATACAATTTATTCCTCATACTTCTAGTTTTACAGATCCTCATAATGCTATTATGCTTCTAGAGCATTTGCACTACTCTTGTGGAGACTAAATCTGTGTTGCTATTTTGATCTTGTGTCATTTGCTTTCACAGTTTCATAGCTATTAATTTGCACTAGTTTTCTGGGTTATTCATCTTTTCAGATTCTAACAGGTCTACCAATTGTATCAAACTTTATAGCCAGTTATAATATCTATATTGTGAGCTAATCCTCATCATTGTTTTTCCCTTTTTGGGTTTTCCACGTAAATCTAGTGTTCTTGTGTTCTTTGATATGATGCATGCTTTCTATGTTCCTTTCCATTACTGCAAGATTAATGTGATGTATTGAATGAATGTTTAAGTTATTAAGAATAATGATTCACTCCCCTAGATCAATATTCTAGGTGGGTTCAACAATTGGTATCATAGCTTGGTTCCTTCAATTGGCTTGACTACTGAGGTAGATCTTGGAGTTGAACACATGGCTACTTGCATTCTATCCCACATTGTGATTCTTTATTTTCCTCTCCTATTTCTATCCACTTTAACTTCCTTCCACTAAATAGTAGCATGTCCTTTCAACTTATTTTTTTCAAATTTGAACCTTTTCGAATCTTCCATTTCCTCATACTCAAAGTATTCTTCCATATCATTTATCTAATTAATCAATATCTTAGGATTCAAATTACCATCATAATTCAAAATCTCAATTCTAGGTCTCTTACCAATTTTAGAAATGTTTTACAACATCTTGATCTGATGAACTTCTTCTTCTAGGGTTTCTTCATTTAGATATTGAGCTCCTACTTCATTATCACCACTCTCATTCTCATGTCTAGGATTTATACCTCTTTTCCTACATTCTTATAGAAAAATAGGGTGGTGGAATTTACCAAAATGGAAAAGTGGATCCAAAGAGGGAAAAGGAGTCCTATTCTTCAATTTTTATTAGGAAATGAGATCCATGTAACGCCCCATCTTGTAACCTAAAGAATGATGCATTGTCTATGAAAGTGTGATAATTTTTTTTAAAGTAAAAACACTTACTTAACTAATTGCAAACATTCCCTAAGTAATGCGACGACACACTACTTGAAATTCCCATAGATGACTTTAGTATTTAGCATTGCATATATATTAATTTTCATAAACTTAAAAGTATACATTGAAAAACATTTAAATCACATCATTGAAAGCATAATATACATAAAATATTTCTTTCATACATTGCATTTTAAATAACATTACAATACTCATTTTCTAAAATGATGTAGATCAAATAAATGTTTACAATTACATATTATAGATGTTCACCTCATTAACAATTGAAGAGATACATATTTACAATTTCCAATGATACAAATAAGGAAGTACATATATCCACATATGAGCTCTCCATCCAAGAAGTACTCGTTGCCACGAACAAGAACTGGGGACCCAACGGAGTAAGGTGCACGTTCCACCCAACCATGTGGTACCCATAGGTCCACCCCCCGTGCTAGGAGATAGTAATAAGGTTCCCTAGACATAACCTACAAACCCTAGACACAAGTAAAACCATAGACCAATCTACACAAGAACATACTCAACTTATTGGTTACATTGCTTCCAGAATTGGGATAATCAAATATACTAAGTTAACAAAGACACTGTTATTTTAGGTGGAGTGTCATCACAATGTTGCATAGGTTACCCTGGTGTTTCTTCCTAGGTTCTAGCCCCCAACTAGGGTTACCTTGGCAACCTCTTACAAAACTCGGCCCCACATGCAAACTGTTGCGGAATCGAATATCTTTTAAAATAACAAGATATCGACTTTTCCATTCCAGGCCTTCTCGACTTATTCTCAAGACTGAACTAGCCCTTGAGTCTATAAGTGAGGCATAATTAATCCAGTTAAATATTTTAGAATACCCAATGTGTTGATTTAGTTTTCTCTGATTTACTAACTCTACATGAGTTACCTAGACACCACTTTGTGTGTTGGCCCTCACAAAGAGCCACTCCCCTAAAAATAACACAAGGAATCTAAGTTCACTAACTAAAGTAAGCAAGGTGCACATATATCCAAAATCATTTAGCCAAAATATCACAACAAACATCACCTCTTGTTTATAGAAACACGTTTCAAAACTACGCATATTATCATGTGCACAACCCTAGTTATCTCAAAGGTGGTATAAAAACAAATAACAATCCCCACCTTAAAACAAACTTTTCTGGAAGACTTGTACTTCTAATACATTCCTAATTTTCCCAACAAAAGGAGACACAATTTAAAACAAAACAATACAATAGGAATCAAACATTAGGATTTACTAAATCCATCGCATCCATTTCATAAAGTACAAAATCAAACAACATGTTTATAATTCTTCCCTCAAATAATAAAAATAATTGTTTCAAATAATCTAATTTTAATCTTCACAATTTCATATGAATATAAATACCAAATTTCCTCTATATATATATTTTGAAAACTATTTAATCATATACTTCACACACATATTTAATTTAATGAAAATTGCATTATAAAACTAAAACTATTTCCTCAATATTCAGTAAAATATATATATATATATATATTTTAAATTTTACACACACACACACACACACACACATATACATATACATATACATATACATATACATATACATATATATATAAAACAAAATTAAAACAACTTCAAAATCTGCGAACCACCCAAATTTTGAATTTTGAGACAGATTCGAAACTTTATTAAATGATACATATTATCAAACATGAGTTTTTCAAACTGCTTCACACAGTCATTTAGACTGTTACCCACAGCCTACCCCCACATGGGGTATCGGCTATGTTGGCAGCCGTCACTGCCTTTGAGGGCAGCACTGGCTGCCTCCACAGCCGTTGCCCTGTGTGGGGCGGCTGTGGGGGAAGCCTATGGCCCCCCTGAAACTTAAAACTTCACCTTTTATTATTTTTTTTATACAAAATTAAAACTTCCGAAACCCTCGAAAATGTCCGCGTTTCAGATCTTTTCAAAAACAAGGATAATAAAATATCAATATTTAACACAATGAATTCACATGTTTGTATATATGTATTTGTATCAGATTATATATATATATATATAATTAAATAACAAGTATAATTAAAATATACAGACAAATACCCTGATAAGACTTTCTACAGAAAATTAAAAAAAACATATAAATTATGTACAATTTATTCCCAATATAGTAGTTTAAACTACATAGGTTTTTATTTCAAAACCCCCAAATTTATCACCGGATTTATCAGATGATTTTAACATAAAATCCTACCAAGATTTTGTCAATTTCCTCTGTAAATTTACTACTGTTAAAACAAATCTTTGTGTTGCCCTCTGATTTTACCATAATATTTTGTTTTGTAAATACACAGAGAAACAACAAATTTCTACAAAACCATCTTTCACAAAAATCACCGAGAAGAATACATAAGTCACAAAACACAATAGTTACCTCTGGAAAACTTTTAAATTCATAATTTAACAAATTTGCACAAAACTAATTTTTACACAGGCAATCCTTCAAATGAAAACAAATTAAATTAATAAAGAATACCTGTTTACCTGTAGCTTGAAGAACTTGGCTGTTGAAGAGAAGCTTTGCCTGTTGTGTGCAACTTGCAAAGCCCTTCTAGAACACCAAATCCCAGAATATGCAAATACTAAACCAGAGAACTTCTTCCAGAAATATACAGCAAATCACAAAGGAAATCACAAATTTTTCTCAAAATCAAATTTTTTAACAGAGCCCTGTTCTTTTCCTTTCCCGTGAAGTAATTTCCTGTTTTCCCCAAAAACACATAATATCTTTCGAAAGAATCCTCAACAAGAAGCAATTAATTTAACTAAAACACATGTCAAGAAGAAAATATCTTCTAACAACCTTACATAAAATCTTTCTTTCTTCCTTATCAAGAATTGAATGCATTTAAAGAATTAAAGAATTCAAAATTCAAAATTCAATTTCCTTTTATTTATTTATTTACTTCATAATTAAAATTCCATTTCCCACAAAACAATTAATTTAAATTTAATCTATTCTCACAATTAAAGTAACTTTAATTTAATTAATTCATTTATTTAATTAAATAATTTTAACCTCAATGATTAAATTACTTAACCAAATAAACTAATTAATTAATTAATTAAAATGTAAAGCTTTATTTTCAACATTTAAAATTAATTAAATAAACATCAAATTAAAAGAACATTAATCTTATATTAATTTAACAAAATTTGCCTTCACAATAAATAATCCAAACAGACACAAACGAGACAACCAAAGACACCAAACTTAAACTGACGACATACTATGACTGGGTTTAAGACTAGACTAGGAAAAACCTTGTTACTACCTCCCAATCAACATTTCGTTGAGTCTTGACACTCTCAGACCTGAGAAACCAGGTGGAGTCGGTGTCATGTACCTGCAATCATGCAATCAAACAAATAACATACATACATATAATCCATTATACAAACACACCGTGGAGAAAATCATGGAAATCATAGGGCACTCGCAAGCGAGTGATGCAACTTCGTTCTCCACACCAATACACATCACATCAAACTGACAAATTAAATAACAATTAATCTACCATAAACATATATATATATAGCAATAACATTTGAAGGAAACATCTATGCTAATACAAAGCATGTCAGAAATTAATTATCACCATACAATGTTTCATCACATCACAAAATAAATCCACCATCGCTCTAATGTCAGCGATCAAAATAGCCAAAATAAAGTACCAAAGTCTATCATAGTGAAAACATGCTAACAGAAAACATAAGCAAAGTGGAAGCCTGTAAACAAAAAATAGATAACACACATCTAGAATACGTCCTCCCAAGAAATAGAAGACTAGCCACTAGGATCCCTCTGGATCAATACTCAGTCAACGTCTCGACCCCTGAGGATCAACTCCCGATGTAGAAGGACGTGCATGGTTTCCAAAGAACGATGCCAGTCCTCCACCAGGAACCTCTCCAACTGCACCCTGGTGCTCAACCTGGTGGTTATCCACCACGGTAAACACCCTATGCGACGTGCCTGCATCTCCTATTGTTGACTCTAAAGCCACTGGTCTTTGATTGAACCCAAAAGTGCCCTTCTGAGGACACTGACGAGCAATGTGACCTTGTTGGCCACAAGTAAAACATTCTATACTCCTTTTGAATCCTCTATCACCTGATGGTACACTAGACCATGGAAAACTACCTCCACTAATTGCAGATTGAGAACTCTGAGTACGTTGATCAAAATGATCACGCTGCACTTGCTGCGCACTCTGATCTCTCTCATTCTAAAACCAACCACCACCATGTTGAGACCAAAAACTATTACCCTATTGAGGCTATGAATTATTATTCTTTTGAGGTGTACGCTGCTACTATCCACCCTTGGTGGGTGTCTATTGGTTCCTAGAGGAACCTCCTATTTGTAACTGACATCCACGTGGACCAAAACCTGCTATAGGAGCACTGCCTATCTGGACACCTGTATGTCCACCCAATGCTAGAGCTAAATTTTCTTCCATAATGCACGCTTTCTCAACTGCAACTTCCATGGTCTTCGGTTCGAAGACTCTAACTCCTCCACTAATGCGGGCATTCAAACCCCTGATAAAATGCTGTACCGACATCGCCTCATCATCTCCAACTCCTGCATATTGTTTGAGTTCATAAAATCTACGTTCATATTGCTCAACAGATAGAGCCATCTGACATAAATCATGAAACTTGTTAGCCCGTCGTTGCCTCCAATGTTCAGATAAGAACCAGGCTCTAAACCTCTCTAGGAACATCTGCCAAGAAATTGACCCAATCTCTAAGTGGAGCTTCTACTCCTCCAAGTGCCACGAAGTAGAGGAAAATCCTCTCAGATGCATGATAGCACATCTAGCTCGAGTATTGCTACCATATGGGTGCATAGCAAAACATCTACCCAAGTCCAATAACCAGGTCTCTGCCTCTAAACCACCTCCTATGCCATCAAAAGTAGGGGGATGTTCCCTCAATAAATCCCTCATATGTCCTGCCACTATGGCATCCTGCTTTGCAATAATAACAATCCTCCTAGGAGATCGATCACGTTCCCGAACTACCTCCTGATCAAATTCCTGCCTCGAACCAAGTCTAGCAAGTACCTCTTCTAATAAGGGATGCAACTGAGCTCCCTCAACCTCTGGCTATATCAGAATCTGTTCCTCACTTGTTTGTTCCAACTAAGGACCCAACTGTTCAGCATGTTTTCTCTTGTGGGAGCTCTGAGGGGGAGTAACCTAAGGGATTGGCCCACATCCTCCTTCTCGACCTCTACCACGACCTCTAGTATGACGCCTAGGCATGATCCTACACATAAAACAAAAACGTGTCTCAGATACCCAATAGACAAGGCTAATAGAACACAATACTACATGCAAGGTCAACCTAATGGGCTCACAATTACCCAAAGCGTCCGGTGTTAAAACCTTTGCTCTGATACCAATTTGTAACGCCTCGTCTTGTAACCTAAATAATGATGCATTGTCTATGAAAGTGTGATAATTTTTTTTTAAAGTAAAAACACTTACTTAACTAATCGCAAACATTCCCTAAGTAATGCGACGACACACTACTTGAAATTCCCATAGATGACTTTAGTATTTAGCATTGCATATATATTAATTTTCATAAACTTAAAAGTATACATTGAAAAACATTTAAATCACATCATTGAAAGCATAATATACATAAAAGATTTCTTTCATACATTGCATTTTAAATAACATTACAATACTCATTTTCCAAAATGAGGTAGATCAAATAAATGTTTACAATTACATATTACAGAGGTTCACCTCATTAACAATTGAGGAGATACATATTTACAATTTCCAATGATACAAATAAGGAAGTACATATATCCACATACGAGCTCTCCATCCAAGAAGTACTTGTTGCCACGAACAAGAACTGGGGACCCAACAGAGTAAGGTGCACGTTCCACCCAACCATGTGGTACCCGTAGTTCCACCCCCCATGCTAGGAGATAGTAATAAGGTTCCCTAGACATAACCTACAAACCCTAGACACAAGTAAAACCATAGACCAATCTACACAAGAACATACTCAACTTATTGGTTACATTGCTTCCAGAATTGGGATAATCAAATATACTAAGTTCACAAAGACACTGTTATTTTAGGTGGAGTGTCATCACAATGTTGCATAGGTTACCTTGGTGTTTCTTCCTAGGTTCTAGCCCCCAACTAGGGTTACCTTGGCAACCTCTTACAAAACCTGGCCCCACATGCAAATTGTTGCGGAATCGAATATCTTTTAAAATAACAAGATATCGACTTTGCCATTCCAGGCCTTCTCGACTTATTCTCAAGACTGAACTAGCCCTTGAGTCTATAAGTGAGGCATAATTAATCTAGTTAAATATTTTAGAATACCCAATGTGTTGATTTAGTTTTCTCTGATTTACTAACTCTACATGAGTTACCCAGACACCACTTTGTGTGTCGGCTCTCACAAAGAGCCAGTCCCCTAAAAATAACACAAGGAATCTAAGTTCACTAACTAAAGTAAGCAAGGTGCACATATATCCAAAATCATTTAGCCAAAATATCACAACGAACATCACCTCTTGTTTATAGAAACACGTGTCAAAACTACGCATATTATTATGTGCACAACCCTAGTTATCTCAAAGGTGGTATAAAAACAAATAACAATCCCCACCTTAAAACAAACTTTTCTGGAAGACTTGTATTTCTAATACATTCCTAATTTTCCCAACAAAAGGAGACACAATTTAAAACAAAACAATACAATAGGAATCAAACATTAGGATTTACTAAATCCATCGCATCCATTTCATAAAGTACAAAATCAAACAACATGTTTATAATTCTTCCCTCAAATAATAAAAATAATTGTTTCAAATAATCTAATTTTAATCTTCACAATTTCATATGAATATAAATACCAAATTTCCTCTATATATATATTTTGAAAACTATTTAATCATATACTTCACACACATATTTAATTTGATGAAAATTGCATTATAAAACTAAAACTATTTCCTCAATATTCAGTAAAATATATATATATATATATATATATATATTTTAAATTTTACACACACACACACATATACATATATATACATACATACATATATATATAACAAAATTAAAACAACTTCGAAATCCGTGAACCACCCAAATTTTGAATTTTGAGACGGATTCAAAACTTTATTAAATGATACATATTATCAAACATGAGTTTTTCGGACTGCTTCACACAGTCATTTAGACTGTTACCCACAACCTACCCCCACATGGGGTATCGGCTGTGTTGGCAGCTATCGCTGCCTGTGAGGGCAGCGCGGCTGCCTCCACAGCCGTCGCCCTGTGTGGGGCGGCTGTGGGGGAAGCCTATGGCCCCCTTGAAACTTAAAACTTCACCTTTTATTATTTTTTTTATACAAAATTAAAACTTCGAAACCCTCGAAAATGTCCGCGTTTCAGATCTTTTCAAAAATGAGGATAATAAAATATCAATATTTAACACAATGAATTCACATGTTTGTATATATGTATTTGTATCAAATTATATATATATATATAATTAAATAACAAGTATAATTAAAATATATAGACAAATACCCTGATAAGACTTTCTACAAAAAATTAAAAAAAACATATAAATTATGTACAATTTATTCCCAATATAGTAGTTTCAACTACAGAGGTTTTTATTTCAAAACCCCCAAATTTATCACCGGATTTATCAGATGATTTTAACATAAAATCCTACCAAGATTTTGTCAATTTCCTCTGTAAATTAACTACTATTAAAACAAATCTTTGTGTTGCCCTCTGATTTCACCATAATATTTTGTTTTGTAAAATACACAAAGAAACAACAAATTTCTACAAAACCATCTTTCACAAAAATCACCGAGAAGAATACAGAAGTCAAAAAACACAATAGTTAACTCTAGCAAACTTTTAAATTCATAATTTAACAAATTTGCACAAAACTAATTTTTACACAGGCAATCCTTCAAATGAAAACAAATTAAATTAATAGAAGAATACTTGTTTTCCTGTAGCTTGAAGAACTTGGCTGTTGAAGAGAAGCTTTTCCTGTTGTGTGCAACTTCCAAGGCCCTTCCAGAACACCAAATCCCAAAATATGCAAATACTAAATTAGAGAACTTCTTCTAGAAATATACAACAAATCACAAAGGAAATCACAAATTTTTTCTCAAAATCAATTTTTTTAACAGAGCCCTGTTCTTTTCCTTTCCCGTGAAGTAATTTCCTGTTTTCCCCAAAAACACATAATATCTTCCGAAAGAATCCTCAACAAGAAGCAATTAATTTAACTAACACACATGTCAAGAAGACAAATCTTCTAACAACCTTACGAAAAATCTTTCTTTCTTCCTTATCAAGAATTTAATGCATTTAAAGAATTAAAGAATTCAAAATTCAAAATTCAATTTCCTTTTTATTTATTTATTTATTTATTTCATAATTAAAATTCCATTTCCCACAAAACAATTAATTTAAATTTAATCTATTCTCACAATTAAAGTAACTTTAATTTAATTAATTCATTTATTTAATTAAATAATTTTAACCTCAATGATTAAATTACTTAACCAAATAAACTAATTAATTAATTAATTAAAATATAAAGCTTTATTTTCAACATTTAAAATTAATTAAATAAACATCAAATTAAAAGAACATTAATCTTATATTAATTTAACAAAATTTGCCTTCACAATAAATAATCCAAACAGACACAAACGAGACAACCAAAGACATCAGACTTAAACTGACGACATACTATGACTGGGTTTAAGACTAGACTAGGAAAAACCTTGTTACTACCTCCCAATCAACATTTCCGTTGAGTCTTGACATGCTAAGACCTGAGAAACCAGGTGGAGTCGGTGTCATGTACCTATAATCCTGCAATCAAACAAATAACATACATACATATAATCCATTATACAAACACACTGTGCAAAGAAAATCATGGAAATCACAGGGCACTCACAAGCGAGTGATGCAACTCCGTTCTCCACACCAATACACATCACATCAAACTGACAAATTAAATAACAATTAATCTACCATAAACACACACACACACACACATATATATATAGCAATAACATTTGAAGGAAACATCTATGCTAATACAAAGCATGTCAAAAATTAATTATCACCATACAATGTTTCATCACATCACAAAATAAATCCACCATCGCTCTAATGTCAGCGATCAAAATATCCAAAAAAAAGTACCAAAGTCTATCATAGTGAAAACATGCTAACAAAAAACATAAGCAAAGTGGAGGGGTACTACAATCCACACCAAGAATTGAACAACAACCCTTAGGTGAGTCAACCTAAGAAGCGAATCTACTGATTTCCCTTCTATGCTAGGATGAGGGTATAAGCTAGAAAGCACTTTGGGGAGAAAGATGAAAACTATCAAACAAACTCCCAAATGCAAGCTACAAAATGCAAATGAAGAACAATAATAAAAAATGACAGAAACAATAATCAAAAGGTAAATCTGGAAAGTGGAAAACAATGTGTACCTTTCACCAAAATCCACCTTTTGAAGCTCACTGAGGATTTATTCACCCTATGGCGAATGGGTCCTAGCTAGGGTTCCTGAAAATATGTTTTTGGGTTTTGTTCTCCTGTGTTTGCACTCTCAGATTCTTGAATCTTGCAGTTAGAAAGATGGAAATAAATTTTGTAGGTCAATTTTCGTGATTTTGCAAGAATGGTGACAACAAATGCAACTTTGACAACTTTACAATTTTTGTTCTTCAATAGATCTTCCACCTAAAATTTGCAAACACACACCAAGAGAGAAAAATGTTGTTTTGTTAAGGAATGGGGGTTTGCCTTGGTCAAACCCCGTTTTGGTAATTAAACCTTGAAATGAAATAGAAAAGCATGAAGGAATGATGAATGAACAAATCTATGTAACAAATCTCCAAATCTTATTTGAACCTTGGATTGTATATTTGTAACTTGCATGAATTGGCTTCAATGGATGTGGATCTTGACTTTGAATTTTTTCTTGAAATGATACTTTGAATGCTTGATTGAATCATGAAACCTACATCAACATATTAGCTCCAAAAACATGCATGACTCCACATAGCTTTGACATAATGCTTGGATCTTGATTGTTGCAACAAATGATGAAGAAATCTACCCTGGAATGCTCTTGAAATCACTCTTGATCATAAACCTTTCTCTAGGATTTGAACAGTTGAAAGTCTAGGTGAAACATAGTGAAATGACCTCTTATTTATACATATCTTAACATTAATTCTTGAAATTCAAATATCGCAAGCCGACATTGAATTGTAGATTTGAAATCATTAAAATATATCACCAAAAACATATTTTAAAGTGGGTTCCTAGGTCTAAGTGAGGACCCATTCACCCTATGGCGAATGGGTCCTAGGTCACTTACCTAGGACACACATTGCTCAGTGTTAAACATAGTTTAAATTAAGGTCCTAGGTTTAAGTGAGGACCCATTCGCCATAGGGCGAATGGGTCCTAGGTCACTGACCTAGGACACACATCTTTCAAAGTTAAGTGTTGTGTAATGGAATTTATGAATGTCAGGTTTTATCCTTTGAAAATTGCATTTAATTAGGCTCAAATTTGAATTAAAGGGGTTAATTAAGAAAAAATAACCTCAATCAATTAATGAAGCCCTAGATTAATGTTAAAGTGTAAAGTTACACCTTACAACACCAAAAATAAGGAACAATTAAGTCCATTTTAATTAAAATGCCCTAAACTTAATGTGAATATGTAAAATACATATTACAACACTAAATTGCAGCATCATTCAGTTCATTTTATTATTAATTATTTCCAAATTAAGTGTTAAAAAAAAAGATACTTTTTCCTACACTACATTTAGCCCCCACTTTAGTGAGAGGAGGAACTTGTATCAAACTCGCACTAAAGTAAACATTAAAGACACTTATGTATGCAACAATGACAAAGATACACAAACATACAATGTCAAAGACTAAAAGAAAAAACAAAAATAGAAAATAAAATAAAAAAATGATAATGCATACTCACTTCAGGCTAATGGAACCTCGGGTCATCCATTAGGTGAGCCCCCCAAAAAGTGGCTTAGTGAGAAATTCATGCCCTCATTTAGGCTTCTCACCATATAATGAGAAAGTCATGCCTCTGTTTAGGCTTCTCATTATACTAACCATACCAAAGCTACCCCTTTGATAACTTCAATAGGGTGCCACAAAACAAAACTTTGAGCTTATGAACAACATGCAAGTAAAGGTTTTTGTTCAAAGGGATATTAGCTTAGTTCGTGTAAGGTCTCTTCTTAGGGAACATCGTGCCTAATGTCTCCAAGAGAGGACAAATCAAAGAAATATCACACTCTCAGAGGGAATCAAACACAATGACACCACCAAGAAAAGGACTCATCGCAAGAAGAAAGAAAATCACATAATGAAGCATGAGAAATGTTGAAAGATATTATCGATGTATGCCCCCAATTTAAATCGGTTGCTAACACCATTGCTGTGAGCAATTGCTTTAAAGTAGCCAATGTTTAATCCTAAGACATGAGAGCTTTACTTAGAAATCCCTATGCCAAGTCATATGTTTCTGAATGAAACTACATCATGAATAAGGGGTTGCCCCCAAAATGCACTACTAAAGATAACATAGTACGTCACATGCGAGCCAACTTAAGGCATGCCATCCACATCCCAAGCTTGATCTTATATATACATGTAAGGCAGTTAACTAGCCAAAAGAGACAAAAAAAAGTGCCATACGAGGACAAGGCTACCTAACCCCTTTCCCCCACTTAGTGCAAGAAAAGGATGAGCCAAGATGATTGATGAGAAACATGATAGAATGAAAATCAGTATTAACTAGAGGAACTAAGTGTTGCAACACAAGGAAGAGCACTACAATATTTAAGATGTTGAATTTTATTACTCAAAGCCTTACATTCATTAGTAGAATGACCATGAACTCTATGATATGCATAAAATGAGATCTTGTTGTAATTTAATTTCTTTCATGTTTTTGGAGGGAGAGATATCAAACAATCTTGGAGGAGTCTCGACAAGATACTCTCTTGATCAACAGTAGAAGATGTTCCTTTATTTTGCGACAAAGATATCTCTTGTTTAGTACAAGGTGTCATACTTACACAAGAATCTTTAGATTGTGATATTTTGTACTCTCCCTTAAGGGAGGGTTTAGAATCTAATGAACTCCAATAATTACTAAGACATGTCCTAGGAGTGTTTTGTGTGATGGCATTGATGTTAAGTTAAGATTTCTTTGTTTCTTTTGTTTCTTTCTAAGGACAATAACCAAGACCATTGGTTTCTATCAGTTCAAGATGCACTAATGTTAAAGTTGGCTTAGGGGAATCTTTTGTAATAGTGTTGGTATTGAGTGAAGGCTTGTTTCTTTCTTTCAAGGGACAATAACCAAGACCACTAGTCATTTCTTGTGTATTAATCTCTATAGAGACACAAATACCTTGTTATCTAGTACCACATCCTTTTCCACTATAACCAAGTTTTTTCATAAGATCATAACCTCTTCCATAAAGCTTCTTCATTTCTTTTGGATCTAGTGGTTGCTCATAATCAACTTCATCAAATCTTGTTGTATAATTTGCTTCTTCTTCTAAAGTGGTTGAGGTGGATGATTTTGAATTTTGTGTTGACATTACCACTTTTTATTTTCCCTTTTCAGACTCTTTTGTTATGATCTTGTATTCTCCCATGAATGGGTATGTGCAGGATCATGATGGGCCAAAAAGTGGCAATATGATGGGTATGTTGCTAACGAATTTTTTTTTACCCAAAATTGATGAAACGAAAAGGGTTTTTAAAGGAGATTCTCAGCTTTCCACCAATATAAATTATGCTTTACTTTGAATTTAATAAATAATTATTATTCATTTTCTATTAGAATTACGACTAAAGTCTTTATTGATAGGATGATTGAAAAACATCTATAGCTTTCAAATGGTATCACATTTTTTGAATCTGAAGCATGCATCACATTCTATGCTTTGCATACTATAATATTAAATAAATAAAAATTGGATTTCATGAAGTTTTGACCCAATTAAGGTGGTTAGACATACGAGTTTCTTATATTTTTTAAAAGTTGTAATAAAAAATTAATAATTAATTATTTACTTGGAAAAAAATTACAAAAAAATATGCATCACATTGGGACATGAGTCCTCTACTTATATCTAAAATATTATAAAAAAATATTATCATTTTATTGTGGTTAGGGTGGTTAGACAGACACCTACTTCTTATTTATTCCCTGAAATTTAAGTAATACTGCATTGAAATTTCAAATTTTCACCAAATAGATTTAAAAAAAAAAAAAACTAGTAGTTTAGAAACTACATCCAATTTGCTACAGGCTTTATTTTTAAATATTTTTTAAATAATAAAGATAACTTATTCAAATTTTAACGTCAAGTTGCCTAACTCTGATTTTTCTAAATTTTCTGCCACTTAAGGGCCTATTTTATCCATGATGATCCTACACATACCCGAATGTAGGTGTGAAATCTAAGGAACCCCAATCATCTTCCAATAACTTTGTAACTTATTCAATATGCTTCTCTTTTTCTTTATCTTGCATGGGTTCCACTTGTGTAGTTGGTGTCAATGTTTTCAAAGGATTTTCCTTGTTTTTCTCAGTGAGTAAAGTACTGCAAGGCTTAGGATCAACTTTGACTGTATACACTTTATTGTTGTAGACTTACTTCATTTTATGATGAAGGGTAGAAGGCACCCCATTCACTGCATGAATCCATGGCCTTCCTAAAAGAAGATTATATGAAAGATCATGAAGCATAACATGGATAGGAGTTTGCAATGTAACCTTTCCAACTTTAATAGGTAATGTGATCACACCAAGCGGTTGTTTTCCTATGTTATCAAACCCACAAATAGATAAAGAGTCAGGTTGAATTTTGCTTTTTTCTACTTTAATATTGTCTAATAGGTTTATGCTAAATACGTTAATGGCTGAGCCATTGTCAACAAGGGTTCTCTTTATCCCAATCTGATTATGTAGAACTATTATCATGAAAGCTTCATTTTATTTTTGGTCTTCTAACAAAGGTAAGTAATGTTTAAGTTGACCGAAGTTGTAGCTCTGAATTTGGGCTGCCACATCATTTGGTTGCACATTAGGAGGGGTAGGAAATTTTTGTGAATCACTTCGAAGCATGTTATGATAACTAGGTGAGGCTTGAATAAGGTTCCATAAGGATATCTTAGCAAGAGTATTTTTAGTTGTTCAACAAGATCATAATCCTTTCCATTATGTGAGGGAAAACGAGGAGTACTAAGCAAGATAGGTTGAGGCAATGGGAGGGATGTTGGAGTTGTTTGTCTTGGTGGTAGAATGTTTCTAGTGTTATATGTATGAGCAACGATATTGTAACTCGGTTGCTATGAAACATTATCATTATCAAGTCTCCTTGTAGGTGGTTCTAAGATAAGCACGGTTTCATTTTGAACTTATGGTTGTTGTGAGGGCAGATAAATGGTAATTATAGGCTTAGGTGGTCCAATAATTAAAGGATTTGTAGGAGGTATAAGAATTAGAGGAATTGAGGGAGTCCTAATGTTCATAATCTCAAAAAAAAAATCCTTATTTTCATGATCTTTTGGTGAAGAGGAGTCTAATGTCACTTATTCATCTTCATCTAAGGAAGCCACATCACTATTTTTTGAAAGACATGTGTTAATTTGTTATCATTTTCTTGCCCCATGATATCTTCCCTAGTAGGAGAGTTTTTAGGAGAGCTACAAACTAGATGTTCACGTAATTCAAAGGTTGGTTCTTATAAAATGACTTTATCACAAGTAAGGGAGTTATCAATGGTTGGATTTTATTGCTTATCAATTATGGCATTCTCTTGTTCAATAATGTTTTCCTTAGTAGGGGAAGAGAAATAAATAAGGTTCTCATGATTCTCATCGATTGAATCTTCTAACACCAAGACATCTTCATCACAAATAAGAAAGATGTTGGGTGAAGACCAAGTTTGATTGTCATGATTATCCACTATTGTATTCTCTTTTACTAAAGAATTCTCATTAGTGGGAGGGATGAACTTTTTCTTGACATGCTTAGAAAGGTAAGGTACTAATATTGTGTGCCCAAAAATGAAAAGTACTTTTATCCATCTTATGCAATGCTTCAAGAATATAAAAAATGTATATCCAAACATGCAAAGTACTTTTATCCAACTTATGCGAAGTTTCAAGAATATAAACAATGTATATCCAAACATGAAAAGTACTTTTATCCAACTTATGCAAAGTTTCATGAATGCATACATTATGTATGCAAAAGTGAAAAGTACTTTTATCCATATTATGCAAAGCTCCAGGGTAAGTGCACCAAGATGGTTCCCAAAAAAGGGGCTTAAGTGGCCACTTTTTTTTTGAAATCAAGAAATACTGACCTTGGACGTGAAATTGAGGATAGCTACACTCAAAATTTTTAGATGGAACAAAAACAAGGACC
>VDFB02392772.1:0-31146 GCA_007258455.2 Sequoia sempervirens | reverse complement strand
CTCTTTATCATTCCTTTGTTAAGCATATGATAGTCTATACATAAGCGCTAGGTACTATCCTTCTTTTTAACAAAGATCACTAGCACTCCCCAAGGTGAAACACAAGGTCTAATCAATCCTTTAGCTAACAGTTCCTGCAACTGATCCTTCAATTCCATCAATTCCGTTGTGGTCATTCAGTATGGATATTTGGAGATTGGTTTTGAAACTGAAATTTTATCTATAGAAAAATAAAAATCCCTTTTAGGAGGTAATCTGGGAAGTTCATGTGGAAACACATCCTCAAAATCTTGAAGAAATGAGTAATTTTCCATATCAGGTTTTCCTTGATCCATAAGGTCCCCATCTTCAATCCCTTGTATTTTATGAGACTTGTGTAATACATTAATTCATCTTGGAAGATAAACTCCTTCAAATCTTCTAACTTCTCCATTTTTTACCGCAAAGATTTGACACCCTTTTTGCTTGGCCCTCTTTAGTTGCACAGTAGATATTTGCCTTAACTTCTCTTGGAGCGCATTGTAGAAAAATTTTGTTCCCTAGGTCATCCAGAGACTACCTTTTTTGCAAAATAGTCTACCTTAGCTCTATGCCTCCACAACCAACTTATTCCTAAGACAACATCATAGAAACCTAAAGGTGCTACATATAAGTTCACTGTCATTGAAAAACTTGGAAGATCAACCTTGGCTTCAAACATGCATTGCTCTCCCTGTGCTTTTATCTAGTTAGCACACTCTACTAACCAGGATTTTTCCATATAACCAGCTCTTCTGGGAAAATTATCTATTAATCTTGGTGGGATAAAATTTTTAGTTGCATAAATGTTAATTAAAATTGAAAGAGGGACACCAAACAATGTACTTGTTGTTTCAATCAGAGTAATATTTTACTTCGCTTGCTAGTTATCCAATGTTGCATGGATCCTTTGTTGAAATTTTGTCTATTGAGTAGGTAAGGGATTACCACGAGGCTGAGCTCCTTGAGACTTATTCGAGCATTTATCTGCATAATGATCTCCTCCACATGAAAAAAATCATCCCGGAGATCCTCACCTTTCAAGAGGCTTCCTCAAATTGTCTCCATTCTTTCTAAAGTTATTGTTGTTCTTCTTCTCACTCTTAGTTTCATTTTGATTATTGTGGAATCCCTTACCATTTTTATTTTTAGACTCCTGCTTATCATTCCTCTTCTTGAAATATTGGGATAATTGTGACTAATTGAACTTTTTATGGTTCTTCTCATGATAAGAAAATATAGAATTCAACTTTTGTTCTTGATTTATTAATTTTTCAAAAACTTGGTCCATTGTTGCAAGACCATGGACATCTACTTCTCCTCCAATTTTTGTATTCATCCCTATGATGAATTTCCTTATCCTAAACCTTTCATATTTTTGGTACTGGGTACATTTTAGTGGACAAATAAACCTTTCTTAGTACTCCACTATCGACAAGTCTCATTGTCGTAGATTTTGGAAATCAATAATCTTTTGGTCGAAGAATAGTTGCGGTAACCATATTTTCCTAAAAATGGTTACAAAGTGATCCCAAGTTAAGCTCAATGAACTTAACCCTAATTACATTTTCTTGTTCATCCATCAAGTGGATGCTTCTCCTGACAACTAGTTGGCTACCCAAACTACCTTAGTAACTTTGAAATAATTTCTTATTTTGAAATACTTCTCTATTTCAATGAGCTAGGCCTCTGTTGCATCACCTCTCACCATTCCATTGAACTTTGGTGGGGTTACCTTTTTCATGTCCCTAGATAACTCGAGAGCTAAATGATTTCTCTTCTCATTATCAGCTCTCAAATCAGATTTTTTTTCACCACGCCAACTTTGGGTGGTGCACTCATGCCTGTTACCATCTTCTCCTTCAAGAGATGCTAAAATTTCTCTTTCGGGCCTACTTAGGCCCCTAATCTCTTGCTCCAAGGTGTCAATTCTATCCCTTTTTTCGTTTAAAATTGCCAAAATTTTCTCTAGTTTTGTATTAGGATTATCAGAAGGATGGGATGCCTCCTAACTTCCTCCAAGGTTAGTTTTGGTTTGCACCATGTTTATTTTTCTACTTCACCTAAAGTTTCATTTTATGCATTTAATTAGATCCTCTAATTTAGCATTGTATTATAAATAATAAACAATACTCATACATTTTTCTTAATCCAAGAGAGAGATATTTTGCAATATTTCAAAACTTATTATATTATTTAATGGATTTATATAATATCCTTATTTAGTACAAAAACTTTTGACCATTTGCAACTACAGGTCACTATTAGAAAGTGGTATCTCCTCAAGTTCTTTCTCACCCTCAAAGTCAACTAATACAAAATTGGAGGGTGGATGTACATGCAAGTAATTCTCCATATCCTCCTTTTCTATCTTAGGTGCATTTAGACCACAACCAAAAGGCATTTCCCTATGTGCAAATAGTTTGGTTGGTTTGACAAAAGAGATGGGTATAATGGCCTTCTTTTTCACTTTCATCCATACTTTCTTTTTCAGCTTAATACGCTTAAGTTTGTCAACTAAGGTTTTGGAGTTAATGAGCCATGAACCCCTAGTGTATTTGATGTTTTCAAGGAGTTTTACCTCTGAAGATGACTCCTTTTTAGCCACTAGACTAGGCAAGTTTCTAGGTATTGACTTCCTAGTAGTTTTCCTTATTCTTACCATTCTAGCATAAGAATATTTCAAACATTAGGTAATATTAATCTTTGAGAAAAAAATTTCAATTAGCTCATGTTGGGAAAATGTGTCTCAACCTTGCAATTACATAATTTACTGTTGATGCATAAGGTATTGTTCATATGATGACAACAGGTCCAAGGGCAATGCCCCTGAAAGGAAAATTTTACTTATATTTTATTATTATAAATTTGGACTGTTATCATTAGGTCTTAGATCTGACGGTAGATATTTTATTAGCTTGACTTTCCCTAGAAGGTAACCCTATTTTATGAGGGCATTGTATTACGATTGGATATTTGATGTATTCTGAGAGTCTAATA
Source organism: Sequoia sempervirens (assembly GCA_007258455.2). Classification (NCBI taxonomy): domain Eukaryota; kingdom Viridiplantae; phylum Streptophyta; class Pinopsida; order Cupressales; family Cupressaceae; genus Sequoia; species Sequoia sempervirens. The sequence continues at coordinate 28,128 of VDFB02392772.1, read as the reverse complement.
GAGGTTGTGTTCCCTCTAGATCTCTAGTTGGTGATACTCCTATGAGAAGCTTCCTCTACAAGTATATTGTAATCTTTGTGATTTTTGAATAATATATAGGGAATATTTTGGAGTGTGGGGTTTTTCTCCCAAAAGGGTTTTACCCATGTGAATCATTGCATTGTGGTATGCATAATATTTGTGTTTATTTTTGTTAACTTTCTATATTATTAAATATCTATAAAAATTTTGCATTATTCACCTCTCAAGAATAGTGTAGGAAGTTGTTCTGCTACCTTAGCTTCCTTGCAACTCATAGGTCTATGTGTTGAACCCAGTAGCTCTAATACCATATGTAACATGTACTAAATCATACTACAAAGGAATTACTTAGGTTTTTTTACCTTAGAATTAAATTAAATAATTTCCTTAAAAATAGGAATGTAAAAAAAAAAAATCATTATCAGTTATTGCACATGATCAAATATGAAAGTATAAAACAACTTTTGAATTTTAACTTCATTAAATTTCAACTTGAAAATGAGATATAACTTTTCAATTACAATTCATACATGATAAATTTTCAAGTATACAAGTTTAAATATTACAATAAAGTTACAAGAAAAAATTTGTCTTATGTAGAATTGATAGGGAAAAAAAGTTTGCTTTGCAACAAGTCTTGAGGCCGAAGTGACTGGTGGTAGGCTTCTCGCATGTGGGTGGAGGAGGCCCGGCCCTCCTCCATACATTACTCTAGTTGTGAAAGTACATTCCTCTGGGGTAGTCCTCACTTGTCTCATGTTTCCCATGGGAAACCTTTAATCTCCTATCTTAGCTCATGTGAGGTTGGTTGAATTCTGGCAATTCGTAATGGATGGGGATACGGATCCCCCAAAGACAACCCTAAAATTCAAAATGGAGGGTTTTTCGGCTGTGTGCAAGATAGAACGTTTAGGGATATTATTGTTGGTGAGAAGGTGGTCTACCCAGTAGAGGCTAGGTTTATTGTGGAGTCATGCAGTGGAGGAAAAGATGGGGGACACAGGAGAGGTAAGTGCACTCCTGAAACCCCTAGAATTGACATCATGTCTCTGAATTTTGATTTATGCAAAGTTCTTTATGAGGATGTTAAACTTAAAAATTTTGGGGGTTTTTTGGCCATCGTGGACATTAATAAAGTCTCAGCAAGAAAATACATGGATTCATGGTTGGTTGATGTCTAGGGAAAAGACTAGGAATCAATTTCTCATATTGGAAGATGATACAAAAAGGATTGTTTGTCATTTTTTTCAAAAATCATGAAATGAAAACTAGGGTAATCAACAAACAGTTTTGGATTATTGGGAAAATTGTGTTTAGGGTGTTGGCTTGGTCACCAGAGACCCTAAATGAAGAAATTTCGGCTCTCTCGAGCCCTAGGTGGGTGGTCATAAGGAATGTGCCACCAAGGGTTTTGAATTTTATTCCGCTATTGTTGGAGCCCTATGGTTTAGTTTTCAAAAATGATACCAAATCTGCCCTCCCACACATATGTAAGGGCTCTTGTCTTGATTCTCCTTGGGGTTGACATCCTATTGTTAAAAATTGATAATGGCAACTTTGAATTTGCTTTAGAGGTGCTCAACAGATTATATGTGTTCTAGCTCTATCAGAAGGTGAGGCATGTAAGGAAAAATTACCCTCTAATAGTTAAAAAAAACTATGGTTCAAAACCTAATACTAGAAATGTTGGCACTGGTCATAACCCTCTTGAAGGGATGGTCAAAAACTCTAGAGAAGGAAATACCATGGACTTGGGTGTCGAAAAGGATACCCTAGTTAACTCTAGAATTTTAAAGAACAATGATGCCCTAACTGAAACTACTAAAAACAACGAAAAGATGCTAGAAACCCTAAACGAAGATCTAGATATTGGCATTGCCAAATGTTGAAAATGGAAAAGAAAACTCTAGGGAAGTAATGAATTAGTTGAAACCCTAAATGAAAGTGGGGAAAAAAGTAGTGAGTTGGCTGAGTTGGACTCCCTAACAAGGGATGATCTCTTAGAAATTTCTTCACAATGCATGGATGAGAATGTTGGGGTGCTCTATGATAATATGGAAACTGATGGTGGTATTGGAACAAACTATCAATCCTATAAAGAAATCAAAGAAGCAGAAATTGTTAGGAGCGAATTTGGAAGAATAAAGACCCCCCCTCATAAAAGTGTTAAATGCTTCAGTTCCTCTATCATCTATTGAGCCCCATATTTTAAATTTCATGGGGAATCCTCCTCTGGAATCCGCTTGCACCTTGGCTAATCCTAATGATTTAGGAAATAGGAAAATGAGCAACAATTAGCTCTAAACAAACTAAAAAGGATTGAATTGGAAGGAGGGATGCTAAATGATGGTGAACCCGAAAATCAAACCTTCTTTCTCAAAAAAATTAAGTTGTACAAGATTGAATTTGGTAACAAAGAGGACTTAGTGAGCATTGAGAATCTGAACAATGTTAAAAAAAAATCTCTACATTTGAAACTAGGGTTCTTCCCATCCTTGTACAGCAGGGTACCACCGATGGACTAGTTACAAGTCAATAAGTTGAAGTGGTGGGATAGGAAGAAGAGGTCAACCCCTCCAACCCTTGTAATCAATGCACCGATGATACTTCAAATGATAGGGGTGTGTTAGATGCTAATTCCAATGGGAGGGACAATAACGAAGGAGTGAACTATGTAGAAAGTTCCTAACCTTTAATCTTGGAAGTGTTGGAAAATGTACAAGTGAAGGTTCCCATGCTTTCCTAGCTAATTCAAGCATTAATGATACTAAGGGTGAGTCTGATTCCTTAAAGGTGGATGGAGAATTGGCACCTAAGGGAGCTACTAGGGGAAAGGAACCCTTAAAGGTGAGCAAACCCATAGACCTAGGGGCAAGCCAAGAAAAGAAAAAGAATCCATAATCCCAATAGGGAAAGGAAATTTAAAAACCCTCCCAAATCAAAAGAGAGAGAAAATGAGTGCAATTATTCCAAGCCTTGTGCCCAAAAGGGTGGAAACAAAATTAAAGGTGCCCAAATATTTTAAAAATTTTAGACCTAAAAAGGACTCTACCCCCCCCCAATGGAATCTAATGACCCTTAACTGCATCTCATGGAATGTAAGGGGATTAGAATCCCCTAATAGAAACAGATTGTAAGAAGGTTCTTGAATTAATTTAGAAACAAGGATGTAGTGCTCTTGCAGGAGCTCAAATCTATTTCTTTTTCTCTAGAAACTAGTCTCATTTTCATCTAGAGGGATGCTTCTCACTTTTCCACTCAACATGAGAAGGGAAAAGGAGAGGCTGCCATCCTCATCTCAAAATTTTGGAGTCAATATTTCTTTAACTTTTGGATCTCCCCCAATAACAAGGTTGTGTGGATCTCTTTGAAAAAGGATGGCACCTCATTGAGGATCTATTCCATCTATGTACCAAATGAGTATGGTGAAAGAATCAAGTTGTGGAAAAGCCTATGTGATATGGAAAGCATACCTTGGATCCTAGGAGGGGATTTCAACATGGTGGAAAATATGGAAGATAAATTTGGTGGGGTGGATATGGATTGGAATGGTAATGAGAGACTCTTCTAGTAAAAAATTAATTCCAAACTGAAGTTGGTGGACCTCATAGAAGGGAAAAAAAAAAGACTTTCCTAACATTTGGTATACCTGGTGCAATGCTCAAAAAAGTAATAAATAGATCTACTATCACTTGGACATGTTCTACCTGAATGAAGACCATTTTATTTATGACTCTCTAAGGGATGGGTTTAAAGTTGAAGTTAATCCCTATACTCTCTCTGACCACCACCCCATAAAAGTAAGAGCAATCCTAAAAAATGGGCATGAGGGTGAAAGAAAAAAGGGAGGGATTCCTCCTCAACACCAAGCTACTTTAGGATAGTGATTTTATGGAGGAAATAATGTCTCTCAGGAAAATAAACCAATGGATGAAAAAAGGCTTGAGTGCCATCGAAAGGTGGGAGTTGAACACCAATGGTTAGAAAACATTATTTTAGGTGATAGGAAAAAAAAGGCCTTGGATAGAAGAAGAAAGGATGGACTCCTCCAAGAAGACATGTTGCAATATTAAGCTTGTCTTGAAAAAGACCCTGAGGATGAAGGTCTTGGGAATAGGATCGGATCTACCAAATATTCTTTAAGGAAGCTTTAGAATTGCAAAATCCAAGGGCTCAAAGTAAGATCCAAACTCAATTGGCTTGAGAATGGAGACAAAGGATCTAAATTATTCTTGGGATACCTAAAGGAAAAGGGAATCAAAGGACATATAAAACAAGTGCAATTAGATGGGGTAGTCTTCACCAAGCAAGAAGACATCAAAGGGCACTTTTTCAATTTCTACAAAAACATGTTCACCTCTAAAAGCAATGGGTAGGGATGTTCTAGTGCAAGGAACCTTATAAAAAGCATCATCCCAAAAAATATTGAGGAAGGGGAAGCAAGCAATCTATGCAAGGATATATCAAAAGAGGAAATCAGAAAAGCAATAGACTCTTTACAGAATGAAAAAACCCCTGGTGCAAATGGGCTACTAGCTAAGTTCTATAAGGTATTCAGTGATTCTATTATATAGGATCTATTCCTAGAGTACGAGGCTTTGGAAAAGGGATCTCTAGGAAAAACCATAAACAAGGGCATCATAAAGCTGCTTTCTAAGGAAGGGGACAAAACACTGATTAAGAACTAGATACCGATAACCCTGTCAAATGTATCATACAAAATCCTTACTAAGGTCTTAGCAAGGAGGCTATAAAAAATCCTCCCAAAGTTTATCAACACACAAAGAAGGTTTATTTAAGGTAGATACATTCTTGAGAACCTAATTACTAGTTGGGAATTAATGGAGTGGGCAAGGGATTCCAGTCAAGAGGTGGAAATGGTTCTACTAGATTTTGAGAAAGCTTATGAAAGAGTTGAGTGGGCCTTTATCAAATTAATGTTGGAAGACTTTGGGATTTCAAAAGAATTTTGCAACATGGTGGTTACTCTCTTCAGGGATGCAGTGGCATAGGTTGATGTTAATGGCTCTCTTACAGAATAATTTGCTCCAGAAAGGTCAATTAGATAGGGCTTCCCCTTACCCCTGCTTTGTTTATTATTGCTCTGATGCTTTGCATTATATCCTTAGAGCGGATAATTCCTTTCCAAAGGTAAATTTTAATTTCTTTTCCTAACCAAAGTGAATTTCTTAACATTCAATTTGCATATGACACTACACTTTTCCTTCAATTAAATGAAAGCAATATGTCTAAGCTAATGGAAAAACTTGGTACATTTTGTGTTGCTTCTAGAGAAAAAATATCCCTTGCTAAATCAACTATGCTAGGGTGGCAAGAGAAACCCCCAAATTGGGTATCCAAATTCAAGATGCAATGGGGTGGCCCCCAAAACAAAGTCAGATATCTAGGCATACCCTTTGCAATTAATCTAAACCTAAAAGAGACGTGGCTTTGGATCCAAGGGAAAATTGATAAGAAAATTGGTAAATAGAATAGGCATTTCCTATCTCTATTAGGACAAATTCGGATTTGCCAAAAAAACTTTCCTCCTACAGTCTATACTTTGCTTCAATGTGGTTGTTTAGTAGTTATCAAACTAATAAAATTCAGAAAAAAATAAGAATTTTTCTATGGTCAGATGTGAAAGGGAAGAAAAATAAACATGTTGTGAGATAGGAATGGTGTTGCTTGAGTAAAGAAAAAGGTAGGTTGGGTCTAAAATACCTCAAAACTCAAGGGATAGCCTTGGAAACCAAGTGGATCTTCAAATCATTAGAGGGGGAACAGCCTTGGAAAGTCTTGGTCAGGAATAACATACAAAGGGCAACACCCAAGCATGCAAAGGCTTGGAAAGGTCTCCCCCTAAGTGATCTTCTTAGCAACCGCCACCCTATAGCTCCTGAAGGGTCAGTGGTATTCAAGATCATCTAGAAAGCATGGGAACACATCAAAGAGCATGTTTTGAACTCTTAGTTTTACTCAAACAATACTTCATGCATGCAGAGGTCAATTTAGTGGAATTTGGTTCACAATGGCAAGCCCCTAGCGCTCCTACAAGGATGCTCGACCAAGACATGGGCTAGAAAAGTTATAAAGACCTTTTTCGATATTTTTGAAGAAGATACTTTAAAAGATTGGAATCAATTAAGTGCAAAATACAATATTCCCATTACCAAATGGAAAACTTACTCGGTCTTAAAAGAATCTTGTAAGGGATTTAACTTCCTAGTCAAGTGTTTGTACAATAGTGAACAGTATAAGGAATTTAAGTAGAGTGAAGGCACTATACTCACCAAAGTTAATGCCAAAACAATTTATACCACACTCATTAACCAGTAGGAGACTTTTAACCACTTAAACAAAGTGTGGAACCTTAGGATGGGAAAGAATGAATGGACAAAGGTGTTGAGAAATAACTGGACAAATATAATTGAGCCAAAGAAGGCATGCTTCAAATGGCTATTAATCATGTAGAGGCTGCCTTGTAAAATAATTTTTGATGACATGGAAATTTGTAGCCTATGTAGGGTTCCTAAAACAATAACACACACATTCTTTGATTGTATATATACAAAGGAAATCTAGAATCTTTTTTGTCATAATTAAGGCATATGGGAAACAAGTTGTAAACCAAGACCTGAAAAAATTCTTTTACTAAAAAATAATAAAATTGGGAAAGAAATAACATTATTTTGGAACTATGTGGCTACTGAAATTCTTTGGGGCATTTGGAAAGCAAGAAATGATGAAAGATTCAATGGGATTAAGAGGGAAATTACTAATTTTGATAAAAGACTCACATTCTATAATATTGTTTTAGAGGTTTCAATGATAGTAAAAGTGTCCAAGTTCAAATTAAAGTTTCTGGAGGATCGTACAATGCTAATCAACCTTCACAAGGTCAATTTTGGGCACAGTTGGCAACACACTACTGAAATCTTCCTCAAGGCCTTGGAGGTTTTGTAGAAAGATTTTAATGAAAAGATAAGCAAGGATAGATAGGAGGAGGATGTTCCACCACTTCTTAGCATTGAGTACTTTACTAGGGATGAAGTTGAGGCAGCAAGAGCTCTTTTGAGAATGAAGAATTTGGTCCACAGAGAGTGTGTAGCACCATGAAGACCACCAATTTTTGTTCCTTTTTTATAGCACAATATGACCTCCAAATATATTCTCTTTCAGGTGTTGGCTCATGAATACAGCCAGTAAGATGTCCATTTAAGTTGGTATGGTTCCTTTTTGGTAGTTTTGGTACTTATGTACACTTGATTTGCAATGCAAGTGGCCACCGATCTAGGATACAAGTAGTTTTGGAATACTCATAGTCATATCCTTTTTTCTATGGATAGTCCTCTTTGATTATGCATGTTGTATATGTTGTATATTTGTACAGTGGCAATGTAAAAATCTAAAACAATATATAGCTATGTAAGGGGTCAAGACAATATTGTAATGGGGGGGTCAGTGCAATAGTACTACAGCTCAACATCTTGTAATTTTTTTGCTCAAACTATATCTAATACAAAAAAATATAGTTACAAGGTCAAGTCTTCCATATATGGACAATGCTTTTGTTTCACAAGCCTCGGCGTTGTCATCTGCAAGAGAGAGAGCATCACCCGAGCGCTTTACCTCCAACCATAGACCGATGATACCTCACACACCTTCCAACTAGAAGTGGATCTACCCTTCACAAAGAGTATAATCTAAGGAACCCACAAGTGTTTCATTTGATTTTCTAGTGTTGTGTCTTACATAACCAATCGACCATACAACTTTAGACTTCTCTAACTAAGTAAGGACAATTTGACTAGGTATGCAATCTAAATCACAATGAACCAACCAATGCAAGCAGATAATTTTGCATTACTTTGGTCAAAGTTTGAAATATTTCAAACACTTCCTTAATAAATAAAATCATATGTTGACACACCTCTAACTCAACTTGGAAACAACCTTGACCTAAGGTTTAACACTTAACTAACTTTTGACCAACTTGTTTGAATTTTCAAGAATACTTGATCATAAAATAATAACTTACTAAGTCGATAAATGACTAGGATGGATATGCTTTTCTGACTTTGAACACCCATGTTACGTTCTTGTAACAACTTGGTACTTGGTAATTGCCACTTGTTCAAGTACTTGCATTCAAACCATGAGAGTAAAGTACTCTCTTATTTTCAAGCACATATGGTTTACAATGATAACACATTGTCACCAACTTGAGACACTTGGTCTAGTATTTAAGGTATTGACTACTTGTCAAAATAAGTAAAATATTATAATTGTTTGAAAAATAATAAAATATTGAACTTCTTTAAATTAGTTCAGATTTTTCAATGTTTTTCATTATGGTTCTATGCTCAAGAACATAATAATAATTCTAGTAAACATATAATATAAAATACCATCTTATTTTGTTTGAAGGAATATTATATTCAAGTGTTTGATAAATCTTCAATAAATCAGTATATAAAGTTGGTTTTATTCAATTGACTTAGCTAAGAAAGCATCTAACTTATCTCATAATTTTACAAAAAATTATCATAAATTATCCTTTACATAATCTTATATAAATATCTATATATGTATATATATATTCATAGATAAATACTTCATTATGAATGAATATATATGCATATATATAAATAATTTTTATATCCAAAAGATGGAAATATTCTCTTTTTAAGAAAATAAAATAAATCTTTCCAATAATGCAGTAGAGAAAATATCTTTCAACTTTGTTGTCCATCTCACAATGAAAGATAGATTATCTAAAACCTATTTACTAATAGAAAAAAGTAGAATAATCCTCCTCTATTTTATCTAGTAATATTGCTTAAAATAAATAAATATGTTTCCTCTTTTTAAAACTAGAAAATATAAAATGTAAATGATGTTGCAAGTATTAAGGTGTTGTCATTGATGTCAGCAGGAAGTCTACTCATTAGTGTTGTCATTAATGTGTTGAGGAAGTTTGTTGCATATGGAGGATATTGAGAAAATTGTGAAAAAGAGGAAAACAAGTTGTTGCAGATACTGCATGTATAGTTGAGACCTTGAGGAAGTGTTGTGTGCACATGGAGCTATCTTTATGTTGCAGTTTCTGGAGATCAGTTGGAATGAAGTATTGAGTTGAGATGATATCTCTAGTACTTGGTTTCCAAGTGATCTTGAGAAAATTTGATAGACAGAGAAAATAGTGTTGTGCAAGTGTTCAATGTGTGCTCTGGTATTGTGCTCTATGTTTCTTCTATGTTGATGCTATGCCTATGTGGATCTTACAAGTTATTCAAGGTTGTTAGAGATTGTTATATTTAGAATTTGGGTTTCTAGATTGTTGTACAGAGAGATTTTTTCACCAGTGTGTGAACCAATTTTTCAATGATGTTTTTTGTGGCCTGTGAAAAATGTATTTGCTTCGTGTTTCTCCTTTATTTGGCTTAAGGTTGTGTGGATTTGGGAATTTTTTTATATTTTTTGTATCTTTCAGAATTCAAGGTTTTACTTGATTTGGTACAGTACAAAGTGAGTTTCATAAGTCAATGTGCAAATAAGGGTTATCGAATGTTTTGGGTTGAAGTATTTATATGATGCAAGCTTAGATGAAGTGTTTGATGATTCTCAAGTAGTTAATGGGTTATTCTAGATTGTGTTCAATTGAATTTTGTTTTCTAGAAGTTACATATTGATTTGAGGAAGTGTGTATAGTGTAGGAAAATGCATACCCTTGCATTTTCACACTTGTTTGGGCCCACCTTTCTTTGTTTTTCCCTATTTATGTCTTAATTAGTCCTATTTTACATCCACATGCCCAATGAACTATATCTTCTTATGGCTAATCTTGACAAAAATCAATGGATAAATAATAATTTAATGATTTTGGCTATGTGTCCCTGATTTTTGGGTCTGGACTAAGATGCCACCTAGGGTTTCTTTATCCCCAAAAGGTCTTGGGACCCTGATTTCAAGTGTACCTTAAATGGGCCCCTTTTTGGATTTTGTGCCTCAAGTTTCATGCCTCAAGACTAAGACACCACCTAGGGTGTCTTAGTCCCCCTTAAGGTATTTTTGAGATTTAATTTCAAATCTTGGCAGGATTTAGCCTCCTTTAATTAATGAATTCATGTGTCGGCTTTTTGTGGTGTAATTTCAGGATATTAAGCATAGATAGGTATAAATATAAGGTTTTTTCTCTCATTTCTCATAAATCAAGCAAGTTGAATGAGCATTCCTAAGGAAATTTTATGAGATAAAGAGCAATTCATCAAGCATTTGGAGCCATCATCAAGATTCAAGCATCATATCAAGGATACTGTTGCATCATTTATGTTAGTGTGCTAACATTTGTGATGTAGGGTTTATGATTCAAGCAAGTGTTTTATGCAAGATCAACATCATTTAAACAATATTGAAGGACCACATCTATTGCAACCATTCCAAGCATATTTGTAGCCTCTTATTACAAGGGTTTTGTGAGTTGCAATATAGTGTTTTGTTCATTCATCATTTCCCTCAATTTCATTCTATTTCAAGGTTTGATTACCAACAAGGGGTTTGACTAAGCAAAACCCCCATTTACTAACAATCAACAAGTTTTTCCCTCTCTTGCATGTTTGTGATTGCAGATTTAGGTTGAAGACTAGAATATCATTTGAAGTGCAAAGTTTCAAAGTTTCCATCTTCACGGAAACTCACCTACATGCCAGATTTGAAAGTTTCAGAACCTGAGATTAGAGAAGAAGGAAGTGTGGACATCAAGCCTCAAGATCACACTCAAAGATTTCAGAAATTCATATCAGGACTAATGTGGTAGCAAGGGTTTCTTAGTCCTCTAGGTGGAATTTTGCAAAGATTATTTTGGATCCTATTTCGACATCTGAAGATTCTGCATCTACCCCAAAAAATTGCAACGGGACGAATAAGACAGTAAGGGTGTCTTAGTCCTTCCTGGCATATTTTGACAGCTTCTTTGCATTTCCAAAATCCTCATTACATTTCTAGACTTCCCAAGTACACACATCCTAAATTGTTGCTTAATTTCATCATTTGTATTCATTATTTGGCTTGCATTACTAGGTTTTGTGAGTTGAATGTTAAATTGTCTTTTCCAAGCTTTTGCTTGGTGGTGAACCCTTCAAAGCCTAAAAGAACCCCTTATAGGTCTTCCTTGTTGAGAATTGACTCACCATTTGGGTTGATATTCAATCCAATTTGGGATCCTAGGACATTATTGAATGACTGAAGGAGAATAAGGTGGGCATCTCCCCCAACCTATTTTCTTTCCAGTTCATTTTGGTGAATCCAATATTTTTTAGCATTCATTTTCTGATTTGGAGTTTATTAAAGTCCTAGATCTAGGTTTCATTCATTCTTTCATTGCATCTTGTATTAGTGAAAGTGCATCCAGGGTTTCTCATATTTACATTAGTGAAAGTGCATATAGGTTGCATTTTTTCTTTCTTGCATCATCTTATCTCATCGAAAAACTAAAAAGTGCATCATTTTCAATCATCCTAATTGCATTTAGGAACATTGTTATTGCATTCAAAATTAAAAAAAATTCATTCAACTTTGCATCCACTTGCTTGTAATTATTTTATTTTCCTTGTATTCATTTCCAAACTTTTTTGTTTCTAAACATCAAGTCCCTATGCAGGAAACCTTGGAACACTATTATCAATCAATATTTGTCTATTTTTTTGAAAAAAACCCTTACTAGGACTAAAACGCCCTTATTGGCATCTTAGTCCCTCTATAGGTTTTTGCTTCATAATCCTATCTAGGTTGATTGCATTCTGTTCTAGTTTCTGGAACCTCAAAATTCCTTCAGCATGACCAAGATGCCCTTGTTGGCATCTTAGTCCCTGTGGAGTTTGAAGTTGCAATTTTCATGGTTTAAATATACTTTTTGTGCTTATTAAGCCTCTCAATAACATATAATATAAGTCTAGAAAGTTTTTGGCACATCAATTTATGCATCTAAGTCAAAAACATCAATTTAGGGAACTCATTTTTGAAATCATTTCAATTACAAGAATCATCAGATTTGAAAATGCTCACATTTCTAAAACTTTGCATAATATGGATAAAATTACTTTTCACTTTTGCATATACAATTTTTACATTCATAAAACTTTTCATAAGTTTGATAAAAGTGCTTTTCATTTTTGGATATACATTGTTTGCATTCTTAAAGTTTTGCATCTATGGATACACATTGTTTACATTATTAAAGAATTGCATGAGATGGTTAAAAGTGCTTTTCATTTTTGGTCAAATGATTTTAGTACCTTACCTTTCTAGGCACGCTAAGAAAAAGTCCATATCCCCTCCCTATGAGAGTGTTTTAGTGAAAGAGAATACAACCTTGGATAATCCTAACAATCATATTCATTCTCCTAATATCTCTGCTATTAGCGAAGAAGATATTTTGGTGTTAGAAGAACCAATCAATGAGAGTTTTGAGAGTCCTAGTTGTTTCTCTCCTTCTACCTCTCTTAGTGGACAAGACATTGATAAACAATAAGAAACAACAACAGGTAATCATGATGACCACATAACACAACAAGAGACCATTGAAACCTACCCACATTCATCTCCCAACATCTTCTCCTCTTGTGATAATGATGAGGATATGTTGGTGTTGTATGATCAAAAAATTAAGATCTATGGCAATCCTCTCCATGCTCCCTCTCCTATTTTTGAAGACATTATAGGAGAACAAAATGAAATTATGGATAATCATGACAATTACATTTTTTTCTTCTCCTATTATCTTGATGCAGATCTATGAGGATTCACAACACATCTCACAAACCTTCAACAATAATCCAAAACATTCTTTGTATAACACATGTTATTAGGCATTGTATATCACATTGGAAACACAACTATGGCAGCCCACAATTTAGTGCAATGAACAGTCATTAATAACTTCTAAAAAACAAATAATTAAGGTAATCTCTCTAGTTATATTGAATAAAACATAGTTATAGACTTTTCTTCCAATTTTTATGAAGATCCAACGGTGGAAACAAAAGTTATTGTATTTTTCCCAAAACTGCAAACCCTAGGTAGGGTTCAGACCTTCCCTCACTAAAATTGTCATAACTTATTCAAATCTTAATTAATTTTGATAAGAATTGAATAAAATGAAATTATATTCACATGGAAAAAAAATAACAATTGGTTTTAGATCCAAAATATAGACTTTATATTATGTACCATCACACTTCTTTAGACTGTAAATTCTGCACAATATTTTTAGAATAGGCAATCTCACCAAAATAATCATATCTTCCACAAAACTCAATAAAATTCAATGAGACAAAAATAATTGGAAACTAGAAATAGACATTTTTCCATCCATATATGATACTCCAATATTTGAGTCCATACCAGGCCGTACAAATCACAACTTCAATCTAGAAACAATGTGAAAATCAGAAAATGCACAAAATTTGAGGTTTCTATTCATCAATCTTCAAAAATGATGTCTCCAACCCCCAATTCGATTTTCTGAGGGTGTACTTATACATTTAAAAATAAAACCAACCATTTTCAACTACCTTTTGATTAGTTTTTTGATAAAACACCTTAATGACATTTCATCTACCTAATTTTAAACTTTTGACAATTTTTACAATATATGAGAAATGAACAACATCCTAGGACTTATAACACCACAAAGGTGGCCTCTTGGACCTTATTAAAATATCAAAACATCAAAATGTAACAAATAACTCAATATAGCCTCATGGAGGCATGTGTTCAAATAGGTGCTCCTACACCATATCTCTCCTAGTTGTGAGGAAGATGCCTTGGTGTTAGAAAATACAACCAATGAAATTCATGAGGAAAACATTCTTGAACAAGATAATGACATCATTGATAAGCAATAAAATTCAACCATTTATTATTACTCTACTTGCGATGAAGTCATTTTGTAAGAACCAATCATTGAATTTCAAGAACATTTGGTTTGTAGTTCTCCTAAAAACTCTCCTAATGGGGAAGATATCACGGTGGAAGATGTGAAAATTGACAACATTAATACCTTAGATGAAGATGATGAAGTAACATTAGACTCCTCTTCACTAAGATATCATGAAAATAAGGATAAGTCTTCTAAGGTTATGCACATTAGATACCCCTTGAAGTACTCTCCTAAGCCTAAATTTACCATTTATCCACCTCAAAAACCACAAGTTCAAAACAAACCCGTCCTTATACTCGAACCACCTAAGAAAAATGTTTCATAGCAACTGTGTTACAATACCATTGCTAATACATACAACACTAGAAACAATCCACAACCAATAAAAACAACTTCAACATCCCTCCCTTTTCCTAATCCCATTTTGCCTAGTGCTTCTCGTTTAACTTCACATAGTGGGAAGGAGTATAATCTTGTCAAACAACTTAAGAATACTCTTGCTAAGATATCCCTATGGGACCTAATTCATAATTCACCTAATTATGACACTATGCTTCAAACAGCCTTGCAACAAGTTGTGGTCCCCTCTAGTGCAAACCCAAATGACATAGTAGCAATGATTCAATGAATAAATGTTGACATTCTTTTTCACCAAAGTGAGCTCCCTCCTTTAGAGGTGAAAAAACAATATGATGCTTTCATGATCATAGCTCAATACAATAGCACAAGGATAAATCAAGCCCTTGTTGATAATAGCTTTGCCCTTAATGTGTGTAGTATAAACCTTTTGGATAAGCTTGGTGTCAATAAATCAAAAATCCAACCCGCCTCTTTATCTATTAGTGTCTTTGATAATGTGGGAAAATGACTACTTGGGATGATCACATTACCTATTAAAGTTGACAAAGTTACATTACAAACCCCGATCCATGTTATGCCTTATGATCTTTCGTACAATCTACTTTTAGACAGACCATGGATTCATGAGATTCATGTGGTGCCTTCAACTCTTCATCGTGTAATGAAGTATGTCTATAACAACAAAGTGTACACAATCAAATTTGATCCTAAACCAAATATTTGTTTGAACATTGAGAAAAACAAGGAAAATCCTTTAAAAACATTCACACCAACTATACAAGTGGAATCTGTACAAGAATAACAAAAAGATAGATGTCCTAAACCCTTCATAATGATATCACTAGATGATTTGGGATAGTTGAGTTTTGAACCAACATTCATGGGAGAATACAATATCATAAACAAAGACTCTGAAAAGGGAAAATAAATATTGATAATGTCAACACAAAATTTGGAAGACCCATTGAACGAATCCACCTCAACCACTTCAGAACAAATGATAACAAATTACACTACAAACTTTGATGAAAGTGACTATCAACAAGCACCAAATCCAAAAGAGATGAAGAAACTTTATGGAAAAGGTTATGAAATGATGAAACAATTTGGTTATAGTGGAAAAGGATGTGGTGCTAGAGAACAAGGTATTTGTGTCCCTACAGAGCCTCAAACACAAGAAAATACTAGTGGTCTTGGTTATTATCCTTTGATAGAAATAAACAAGCCTTCACTTAACATCAACACTCTCACAAAAGATTCCTCTAAGCTGACTTTAACAATAGTGCATCCTGAATTGATAGACACTAGTGGTCTTGATTGTTATCTTTGAAATAAATAGAGAAATCCTCACTTAACTTTAATATCATCACACAAAACACTAATGATTCAAATTCATTAGATTTTACACCTTCCTTTAAATAAGAGTACAAAATCTCTCAATCTAAAGAGTCTTGTTTAAGTATGACATCCTGTACTAAGCAAGAGATATCTTTGTTGCAAAATAAAGAACCATTTTCTAATTTTTATCAAGAGAGTATCTCGTTGAGACTCCTCCAAGATCATTTGATCTCTCTTCCTCCAATAACATGAAAGAAATTCTACTACAAGAATTCATTTTGTGCATATCATATATTTCATGGTCATTCTACTAATGAATGTAAGGCTTTGAGTAGTAAAATCCAACATCTTAAAGAGTTTGGTACTCTTCCTTATGTGGGGGCACCTAATTCCTCTAATTGATACTAATTTTGACTCTAGCATTCATCTCATCAATCATTTCAGCTCATCCTTGTCCTACACTAAGTGGGGGAAAGGAGTTAGGCAGCCTTGTCCTCGTATGTCACCTGTCATTGCCTCTTTTGTCTAATTGGCCACCTTTCATGTGCATATCAGAGCAAGCTTGGGATGTGGATGACATGCCTTAAGTTGGCTCGCATGTGACATACTAAGTTATACATTTTGGGGGCAACCCCTTCCCTTCTCATGATGTAGCTTCTTGGAAATGTATGACTTAGCATAGGCCTTGCTAAATAAGCTCTCATGTCTTCTTCTAATTTAAAGCAATTGCTCGCAGCAATGGTGTCAGCAATTGCTTTAAAGTGGGGGTATACATCGACACTCATGTTTCTTTGTGATATTTTCTTTCTTCCTACAATGTGTTCCTTTCTTGGTAGTGTCATTGGGTTTGATTTCCTCAGAGAGCATGATATTTCCTTGCACTAGTCCTTGTGAGTGTGTGTTTTTCTATTTGTCTTTATCATAGTCATGGGGGTATGACTTTGATATGGACCTCTTGGGGCTCACCTAGAGGACAACTACCTTCACTAGCCCTTGTGAGAGAGTGTTTTTTTTGCATAGTGGATAGTGTGTTCCACTTGTAAACCTTTTTGGAAAAATAGCCTAGACTCGGTCCACAACATGTTGGATGGCTAGTCGAAGCTTGATCCATTGCATTTTTTTTTTTATTTTTCCTTTTTTTCCTTTTTCTATCTTTGATGGTGTATGTTTAGATCTAGTTATGGCTTCATATATCGTGCAAGTGTGTTCCTTTGTGCCTATGTTGGTTTTCCATGGGATCTTGATCATGGGGGCTTAGCCACCCTCTTGGTTATTGTCATCCTATATTACTAGCATTCATACATTTTAACCCCTCTTGATTGTGTGGTTGGCTACTTTAGTGTAAGTTTGAAGCAAGTTAATCCTCTCACTAAAGTGGGGGCTAAATCTAGTGTAGGAAAATGCATACCTTTACATTTTCACACTTGTATGGAGCCGCCCATGCCTATTTTATCCTGTTTATGTCTTAATTGGTCCTATTTTGCATCCACAAGCCAAATGAACTATATCTTCTTATATGGATAATCCTAAAAATAATGAATAAATGGTAATTTAATGATTCTAGTTGTGTGTCCCTAATTTTTGGGTCGGGACTAAGATGCCACCTAGGGTGTCTTTTTCCCCCAAAGGTATTGGGACCCTGATTTCAAGTGTGCCTTAAATGGGACCCTTTTTGGAGTCTGTGCCTTGAGTTTCATGCCTTGGGACTAAGATGCCACCTAGGGTGTCATAGTCCCCCTTAAGTTATTTTTAGGATTTAATTTCAAATCTTGGCGGGATTTAGCCTCTTTTAATTAATGAACTCATGTTTTAGCTTGTATGGTGTAATTCCAGGGATGTTAAGCATAGATAGGTGGGTCATCTAGGTTTTTTTCTCTCATTTCTCTCATAAAATTAAACCAAGTTGGATAGGCATTCCCTAAGGCAAGTTTATGATATCAAGAGCATTCAAGAGCAATTCATCAAGCATTTGGAGTCATGATCAAGATTCAAGCATCATATCAAGGAGATTATTACATCATGTTTGTTATTGTGCTAGAATTTGTGATGTAGGGTTTATGATTCAAGCAATTGTTTTATGCAAGATCAACATCATTCAAGCAAGAGTCAAGAACCACATCCATTGCAACCATTTCAAGCATATTTGTAGCCTCTTATTACAAGGGTTTTGTGAGTTGCAACATAGTGTTTTGTTCATTCATCATTTCCCTCCATTTCATTTCTATTTCAGGTTTAATTACCAACAAGGGGAGGTTTGACCAAGGAAAACCCCCATTTACTAAAAATCAACAATTTTTCCCTCTCTTATATGTTCATTGTTGTAGATTTTGTAGATTTAGGTTGAATACTTGAAGATCATTTAAGTTTGAAGTTTCAAAGTTTCCATCTTCATAGAAACTCACCTATAGGCGGATCGAGTTTTAGAACCTAAGATTCGAGAAGGAAGTGTAGACCTTGAACCTTGGGATCACACTCAATTTTTTTAGAAATTTAGATTGGGACTAAGATGGTAGCAAGGGAATATTAGTCCTCCAAGTGGAATTTTGTAGAGATTCTTTTGGATCTTGTTTTGGCATCCAAAGATTTCACAGTTTCCCCAAAAAATAGAATGGGACTAATAAGAAAATAATGGAATCTTAGTCCCCCATAGCACATTTGGATAACTTATTTGCATTTTTTGAATCCTCATTGCATTTTTAGACTTCGTAGGTACACATATCCTTACTTTCTATTGCATAATTTCATCATTTACACTAACCATTTATCTTTCATTATTAGGTTTTGTGAGTTGAATGCTTACTTGTGTTTTCAAAGCTTTTGCTTGGTGGTGAACTCCTTCAAAGCCTAAAAGGAGAACCCTCCTAAGGTCTTCCTTGTTGACAGATTGACTCTCACTTGCTGGGTTGATGAACAATTCAATTTGGGAGTTGGGACATGTTGAATGTGATAGAATGAGTGGTATTCTATGACCCTAGGCCATAAAGCACCCATCTCCCCTATTGTTCAGCATGTACTTTATGCTTGATGGTGTTTTATAGGGGTGTTGGTCGAGCTTGTGTTAACACTACATTTGAAGCTTGTAAAAGTGTGTTGAGATTTGTTGGGGTCTATTTGGGTCCTAATTAAGGATTTATATGGGTCACATTCATTCCTATCCACCATGGGAATGTTTAGGTGCCAACCTAATTTGAAATTTTAAATGTAATAGATAGTTTATGACCTTAGAGAAGGTTTTCAAGGTTAAGGTTGATATATACATAAAATTGGTGATGTTTGGCTGAGATCTGAGAAGCAAGATAGATGAGAGATTGATGTGAGTGTCTGTGTGATGAGAGGAAATTGGCGATGTGAAATTCAAAGTATTGGAATCATATAGGCAATGAGCTAAAAGCATCTAAAATCATTCAAGCAAGGCTCCGAAAGTGTTGGAGCACTTGTGGTGGATTCCTTGTTGTATTGAGAAAGTGTTCTTTGTGTAAATTTTCTCTTCTATCTTCTTGTATTTCTTTTGTGGCAATGAGCAGCTACGGACATTGTGTCTTATTCTAGCAATGAGCCCATTTGTACTAGTTTTACTATTAATTATATTGTGAGCTAATCCTCACAGTGGTTGTTCCCTCATTGGGTTTTCCAAGTAAATCTAGTGTTCTCATGTGTGGTGTTGTGATTTCAGTTTATATTATCTGCATTTCATTTTTAATCATACTAGCAGGAAGAAGGGTTTGATGAATGTATGTGGATATGATTACTATTGAAGGTTTTGATGTTTTTAATTTGCTACAATTGATTCACCCTCCACCCTCACCCCTCCCCTCATTTTTATTATTCATTTCAACAAGCTGTGTGTTTACATAGAGAAAATGAATATAAAATTATCACATCTGTTGTTCTTTCTCACCGCTCTTCACTTGAGCTCCAAAATTAAAATCACTATTGCAACCCTCTACCATGACTTCTTCAATGGAATAGAAGTAAATCAAAATGCAATGGTATGTGCTTCTCTCTCCAATAGTTGAACAACATATGAAAAGAAAATGACAGTAATATCCTATCATTGCCACTTCACAAAGCTCAAAATTAACTAACAATGCAACTTCAAATTGATAACAATGCATCTAGGGGAGAGGGGCCCATAATGGAGTAGGGTCCAATAGTGGGGATAGAAGTAGTCCTAAGTGGGCCTCGTAGTGGAGCATCTTAATATCGAACTGCAAAACACTTTTTATCCATAAAATACACAAATTGACAAATCATGTGATGCCACATCGGCGCACCAATAAAACATGACTTAGTGCACCAATATCGGTCTCAATTTTTTTTTGGGCCTTTTTGGATACCTCAACAAAAAGCATCCTGATGTGGCATCATATTTGATGATGTGGCCCTAAAATGAAATATAGAAGCACATGAGTTTCCAAATAAACTATTGTATAGAATTGGGAGTGATTTGAAATTTCTACGTAATATTTTGAGAAACATGAAATTAGGGTGCTCCACTATAGGCCCCTCTCCCCTATTCATTGGCCATTATCTCCAATATAGATTTTTTCATCATTCACACCCCATAATAATGCAAAAACCAATCTTGATAAGAAATGGAAACCTCCTTAATCTCTTCACCCTTTCTCCCAATGCATAAAGAATAATCACCAAAAGAAAACCAATGCAAAATGTTATCTCTCACGTTGTTGCTCCCTTTGCAAACTAACCAAGTAAAGAATAATCTTCAAAAACTCCTAATGAAAATGATATCCCAAACTCAAAATTATAGTCACTTCTCTCAAGATAAAATATATCCCACTTGATAATGTAGTCAATGCTCTCTCTTTCCTAAAATCTTTGGAATGAGAAAACAATCATACAAAAAGATACCTCATGTCACCTTTTGCTTGTGGCTTCACACTCCTTAGTTGTGGGTATTAAACTCCAACATGCCCAGAACTCAATGAATGGTAAACTAAAAATATCATGTATCACCTCATAAATGAGGCTCTACTTAAGATCTATACACCACTTATCCTGGTTTAACCATTGGTAGTTTCAAATGTAAACAAATACAGTTTTAACTATCACTTTAGTGGCTGCAACAATCCTTGGTTTGTGGCACCACTTTAATGACCATAAAATATTTAACATGCCATGGCTCATAAGCTAATAAAGGTAATTAAAAAATAGTTGATAATGCATTTTAAATGGCAGTTTCTACCACCACTTCGTGGCTTTAAAGAGTTGCTTGAATTGGTGCTACTATGGTGTCTTTAATTATTTTTAATGCCATAAAAATGTGCCAACATTTAAGAATTCGATAGAGGCTCTCATGCCCACAAAGTGCTCATAAAAATAGGTTCATTTAACCTTTATACATGCTTTTATAGGCATGATGGATATTATATATATATAATCAAATATTATGTATATATGTATGTATATAATTGATATTAAATCCACATATCGCGCACACACGCACACACATATTCCATTTAAAACATTTTAATAATAATTAATTTATCTTGATTTATATGCAATATTAGTTAATCAATGAAACATTGATTCATATCATAGATAATCGATGAAATATTATATTTCATAATATATAAATTACCTTATTTTTCCTTATCAAAAATAATTAAACCAAGAATCAACTAGGTTAGACCTAACCTTTCGACTTGACTTAACTTATAAAACACACAAATTGACTCAATGATAGGATTAGGATAGACCTACATGAGTGTGTGCAAAAACTTAATTGGAGTAACCTATTTTTTTTAGAAGTCTATATTCCTCTCTTTGGTGATACTCTCCCTTTCCCTTTGAAGGGAAAGAAAATAGTCTTGTAATTTCACTTAGAATCCAAATCAAATACTTAGTCATTATTAATCACAACATCATCATACTCTTGATTCCATAACAAATAATAATCAACAAAATTAAAATATATTTCATTGCATTTAATCTCATCATTATGTTAAATAACATGTAATCATCATCAAATATCAAAATGTATCTTAATGTAAACAGTTAAAAGTAAATGGTAAAACAAAATCAAAGTGTAACAATGGTATATTGTCACCATTAATTTTATCATCAAACACACATAAAACTAACCCCTCCACCTCAACTCACATCCAAACTATCTACAGAGTTTGAGACTTCAACATTTTTTGTAAAACACACAAGCTAAAATATTAATGGCATTTAGTGTGTAGTTCACTTTTTAACAAGGACACTATGCAAAGATACTTAAAAAGATAAAGTATTTCCAATACAACTCCACAACTAGATGCCTCTTTGATTGAGTTTATTGACCAAAGGGAACATTGAGGTGATCATGAGATCCCATGTGAGAAGGTAATTAATAAAACATTACCTTTACTCGCTATGGTGAAATGTGGAAAATTGTCTATTACATAATATTTAGTTGATAATGGATCTAGCATAAATAAATGTACTTAAGATTATTTAAACCAATTAAAAAAAGGCTTACCAAAGGTTCAACCATCTAACCTTACCATTAGAGGATTTACTAATGTGGGTAAATCTTGCATTGGTACTACCATTCTCCCAATCAAGGTTGGACTTTGCACAATACACATTTTTATCCATGTGATGTCTAACAAATTAACTTCTAACAAGTTGCATGCTACAAAAGTTAGATATTCCACTTTCACTAATTTATAAGTTTTTAGCAAAGAAAAGTCATCATATATATGTATATATGTATGTATGGATATGTGTGTATATGTGTGTATGTGTTTGTATATGTATATGTATATGTATATGTATATGTATATGTATATGTATATGTATATATATATATATATGTGTGTATGTGTACATGTATAAATATGTATATGCATATATATGTATGTGTGTATATGTATATGTGTATGTATATGTATATGTGTATGTGTATGTATATGCATGTATATGTGTATGTACATGTGTATGTGTGTGTATGTGTGTGTATAAATTTATAATAAGTTACATGCTACAAAAGTTATATATTCTACTTTTACCAAATTGTAATATTTTTTTTTTGTATTGATAATAAGTAAACAATATGCAGAGTGAGCATTCTAACTCACTTTACATCTGATTATACATTATCATTTAATTTTGCAGTCAAAAAGTATAAGGTGAACCATGGATTAATTCAGTTACATCAAGTTTAAAGATTAACAACTTCCTTTTTAAGTCAAAAAGCATGAGTAACATTACTGTTTAGTTCACATAGGGTCAAAAATACATATATAAAGCAGTATCCATGTTCAAGTAGCATATAGTATAGCCAAACAGATTTAGCTACCAGGACAAGAATTAATCCTTGGTGTTGGTGTTCACCTCCAAGTCACCACCCTCAGCCTCATGATTTGAAGGCTGCACCATGGAGATGTCCTCTAAAGCTTGATTTGCATTGTAGCTATCCTTTGGTTTGTTACCAGCCTCTACGTTCCTAGTGGTCGCTTCATTGTAAACTCTCTAGAATTCTCTCAACACCCTGAGGAAGGTCTCTAAGTCATTCTAGTCATGGTACCAAGTATGGCCATACTTTGTTAGGGTTCAAGAAAATTGGAGCAATAAACATTAAAAAAATTATATGCAGATTAAATAACCCAAAAATAACAATGAAGAACAACACAAAAGAGATCAACACAAAATGTTAGCGTGGTTCACCCAATATGGGCTACATCCATAGAAACTCAGCCATCCAATGATTTTATTATCCAATGCAAAATAGATTACAATCTTGTGAATCACACCCTGCGACTTACATCCCAACCACTTATAACAAGATTTTTGGAAGCTTCTAGAATTAGGTTTTTACAAAGTCATTTTTATTTATCGATTAACAAAAAATTAACTACCGACCCCTTAATGAGCAAAATATTGAAAAAAAAATTAGGGGCTACGCCCCTGAACCCCGGCAAGGATACATTATGAGTGTACAATATTTGCATGATCAGTCACCACATACCAACATACTTGACCTCTGATTTGTTCACCATCACTACTCCATCCAAAATCAATCTCATGAACTTGTCCATTGAGATTTACATTGTCATTGTCACCTACAAAATAATAGAGAGGAAAGTGAGTCTTTTGTTAGACTTAGTAAGACCTCTTCTACACCCTTTAATTTTTTCCTCATTCCTAGCCTTCCAAATGAACCACGGGATCTCAATAGAGAGATAGTCCCAAAAAAATTGATATTCTTTCTTAAGCTTCCTTGAATTAAATAAAACATTATACCAATTGATCCTTCCATTTTCATTCCAGGTTGACAAGTTATTGCAAAAGATATTACAAACTTCTTTAGCAAAGAAACAATCAAAGAATGTGTGCATTAGATTCTCAAGGGTCCTGCATATGTTGCATATGTCCACATCAGTCTGGTTAAGTTTAAATGGAATTTATGCAAAATTAATTTCCATTTGAAGCAAGCCTTTTTAGGCTCTTTCATATTTTTCCAAATAGAAGAAATGATATCTTTCCATTTAGAATCATCAACATTCAAAACCCAACAAGTGTTAACATGTTCTCTTATAGAAAAATCCTTTGTTAATTCCTTATGCAAATTATTTTCTTTAATAACAACCAAAGGAGTACCATCATTCCAAATCAAATCCTTATCAATATCACAATTTCCAACAGAGACCAGAGGAAAAGAAGCATACTTGCAAGCATCAGCAATTATATTATAAGTTATAGAATGGGAGATATCCAGGTTAAAATCACTAACCAACTTGCCCAAGGATTTTAGCTAACCATTTTCAATAACATTATGAAAGGTTCTAACACCAGCTTGGCTCCATTTTTTGGCGAAACACCCTTGTAAGAGAGCAAGAGGCTTGTTCTTATGTTTCAAGTTCCACCAAAGGGAGTCGTAAGTCTGGCACTTGTGGTTGTTATTGACCTAAATATTACAGCTCTTAAATTTAACTTCATGCTTGACTAACTCCTAAGTATTCCACGGGCTTCTAAACACCTATGAGTCGACTGGGGAAATGGGGTTCTTGTTCAAGAGAATATCACAAAGGGGTAATTTTTTCCAAGACTTTGCTTGCTTTGGAGTAGCAAGTAGAATATTATTCCTGATCAAGACCTTCCATGGCTCCTCACCCACCATGGATTTGGCAATCCATTTGACAGCGAGAGTAGTGTCTTGAACTCTTAATTCCTTAAGGCCAATACCTCCATCCATTTTATCCATACAACACCAATCCCATTTTACCATGTACCTTTTCTTCTTGCCTTTCCCATCTGAACAAAGGAAAAACATGATCCTCTTTTGAATTTCATTCACCTAATAGCTACTAAAAAACCATACTAATGCAAAATAGACACTATGATGAAAGGATCTTCTGGCATACCTGAAGCCTCCCTATAAGAGAGAGATAGTTCCTATTCTAGCTTTCCAATTTTTTTCTCGAATTTTGCACTTATCCAAATCCACATTTCTTTTAGGTTGGGGGAGAGAGAAAATGGAATCCCAAGATATCTAACCAACTTATTAGTTCCTCTACACTAAAAATCAATTTTTTGGCACCAACTGGGGGGGATTTTGACCATCCCAAGAAATTAGACTTGGCTATAGAGATTTTGGCCCCAAAGGCCAAACAAAAGAGATCCAAATTTTCCATAAGTGTTTCCAAATTTCTTTCATCCAAGTCAATGAAGATGGTGATGTCATCTGTGAATTGAATGTTAACAAGCTCACTGTGATTTTGGAGTATGATCCCCTTGAACTTCAGAGAGAGGGAATGGTCCCTTAGCAGGTAGTGCAGGGCATCTGAGGCTATCACAAACAAAGCTTGGGAAAGTGAGCACCCTTGTTTGATGGACCTACCAAGGTGGTCTCTTTGGATAGCATTCCATTTACATCCACTTGGGCTATCACATCCTTAAGCAAGGTGTCAACAGAATTACAATATTCAACTAGGAAACCAAACACTTCCAACACTGACCTTAAGAAAGGCCATTCAACTATATCATAGGCCTTTTCAAAATCTAACAACAACATGTAAAAATTCTAATTAGAACACCTTGAGCATTCCATGGCCTCCTAGCTCATGATCAGATTTTGCAAAATATATCATCCTTTGATGAATCTAGTTTGAGTACTATTTATAAACTTAGGGAGGATATCCACCAATCTTAGAGCAAGAATCTTTGCAAGAATTTTGTAGGGGACATTAAGAAGATTTATGGGCCTCCAATTCTTTACCAGAGTCTTCTCCCCCTTTTGGAAGAAATTTAATAATGCTCTTATTTATGTTTTTGCCCAGGGATCCATTTTTCAGAGCCTCCTAGTAGACCTAAAGTAGATCATCACTTATCCAATCACTAAATGTTCTATAAAACTCTATTGAGAGCCCATCACATCCAAGGGATTTATCATTGTGCATATATTGGATGGCTATTAGGATTTCTTCTTCAGTTACACCAACAGCTAACTTGGAGGCAGTCTCTTGGTCAATTTTCTTCAAAATGAGGCCTTTTACATACTCTCTAGCTACCTTGTTATTCTCATGATCACCTTCTGAAGTAAACAAATTCTAGTAGAAGTCTTAGAATTGATTCATAATCTCTTCCTAGGTAGTCAGTAACTTCCCATCCTCCCAAATTTACTTGATATGTTCTTTGAAATTCTTCTCTTTGATGTAATTGAAGAAGAATTTAGAGCCCTTGTCTCCATGGCTCAGCTAGTTAAGTTTGGCCCTAACTTTGAGACCTTTTGTTTTATTTACCTATAGCTTCTGGAGTTCATTCTTAACTTGCACAAGGGATTAATTGAGGGCAACATCATATGGGTCAGCCTGGATCCTTGTTTCAGCCACCACTAAATTTTCTTGAAGCTCATTCTTTTTTCTCCTTGCATCCTTAGCCATTTTTTCCCAATAGTTTGGAGAAGCTTTTTCCAAGTTTCAAAATTTTTCTCCCATCTTGCAATGGCACTTACATCTAGTCAGATCCATTTATTGATTTCTCTGATGAAGGTTATGCCATCTTTACAATCCTCATCTTGCAAAAGCTGAGTGTTAAGAATAAATTTAGGATTTTTGGGGGCTTCAACGATTTTGGACTAGATGGTAGAAACTCTAGTTTTGATGGGATGATGATCAGAGAGGGTATAGGGGTAGACGGTGACAACTTGTCTTGACTTTTCTAGCAAGAAATTTAGAGCATTTTTATTGGCATAGAATCAATCAAGCCAACAGTAGATCATTCTTCTTCCTTGTTGAGCATTGCACCAAGTGAACCATACCCCTTTACTATCTTTTTTTTTTTCCATTTTCCAAAGGGTCCACCAAATTTAACTTATATTTTAGTTTCTGCCAGAAGTGCCTCTCGGCCCCTTTCCAAGCCATATCCACACCTCCCCATTTATCTTTAATCTGCTCCACCATATTGAAATCACCCCCAAGCACCCAAGTCACCTCAGGAAGCTAGTAGGCCATCCATTGCCACAACTAGGATCTCTCCCTATGATCATTAGGGGCATATACAAAGCCAACTCCTACACAAACCCCTTCTTTTTCTAGGATGGTCCAGACCATTCTGCTACAAGGGGAGATGCCTTGTCTAGTTATATATTATTTCCATTTGTTAGAGATAAGGATGGTTGTTCCCCCTCTGCCCCTTTCATGTTTGGTGGAGAACTGACAAGATTATTTCCAAATGAAGTTGAGGTTCACTTCCAAAGTGAAACTAGCTTCCTTTGTTTCTTGTAGAAAGACAACTTCTTTTGGTTCAAGATTCAAAAATATTCTAACAATGTATTTCTTGTCTAGAGATTCCAATCCTCAAACATTCCAAGAGATAAGATTAATATTCATATTCACTTGCCATGGGGTTATCATCTCGAATTCTCTTAAAATGTTGTGAAGCATTTGGGCCATCTATCCTCCACCTCTGGTCTCTTGTGTGTGGGGGATTGAATTATCAAACTAATATTTTTCCTTTTGAATTTAACCAACTATATGTTTGGGTTGCCAAAGGCCTGAGTTCTATATTTCCTCGGCCTCCCTGGCCCCTTCCTTAGTTTATGCTTTTTCTCTACCTTACCCTTCATGATATTTTCCTCAACCTCTCCCCCAATATCATTAGTGGACTCACAGGTCACATGGGGGTGTTGATTGGTCTAAGATTAGATTCCATTTTAAAATCTAATGGTTCAAATTTTCCATATAAATTTGGCTCAATTTGGTTATGATCAACCTAGGTATGACCCTCATTACTTTCTTGGGTGCAACTTGAATTAATACTACCTTAGATATTATCAAAATTTGACATGTTACTAGGATTGTTAGTGCCTATTTGGTTGGGCTCTAAAGAGGATTGGGGTGCCTCTAAAAATTTGTCCACAACCATCTTCTCTTAAAGGGGAGAATCACCGTGGAAGACCTCACCAACCCTAGCACACATTTTGAGTTGTGTTATCGCAACGACCAGGGAGGGGTTGTTAG